>CAJNOQ010003124.1:0-21324 GCA_905250885.1 Didymodactylos carnosus | reverse complement strand
AGCGTGCGCCTGATCGATCTGTCCATACTATTGCCATATTGGAGTCACCAATACTCTATTCCAGTAGTTATTTGATCAGTGGATCCTCTGGAACTGTTGTGGGGGGTAAAGGGTTAACAAAGTGCGAAACTGTTTTTCGTCGTTGTTTTTTGGAAATTATGTGTGTTTTTGTTCTTTTTTAGAGGAATTTTTTCAAAAACATCATGCATTTACAAGGCAAGTGCACAGATCTCAAAATAAAAATGCACAGAAGTGCTAAAATGCCTCAACGGTTGATGTCTGCACAAATGTGAGTATCCTCGGTGTAAGATCGTTAGTGATTTTCAGGATGTAGCAAAGATCAGTTCGGTCCTGTTTAACGCACAGAGGATTGGGACTTAATTAAAATTTTTAGAAAGACATACTTTCTAAAAATTTTTGAAAAGCTAAGTAGGTCACAAAATTGAAATAAAAAGCTTTTAAGTTTGAAGTTTGAATTTTCGATTTAAAAATTTGAGTTTCGTTCGTTGTAAAGTTGATATTCGTAATCAGCGTGAATGCTCGATGCTTCACATGCGACAAATGGTAAAACTTATAATTGAATGAACTAAAAGGCATTAGTCTTTCTAACTTTTAATTTAAAATCATTTTCAATCATATGTCGAATCAGAATTGAGAAATACATCAAAGTGGTTTATCTGAGCAAGAAATGCTTTTGAAAAGTAAACTACACAGTTTATCGAAAATCAGATAGTTCAACATTATGACAACGGACTAGGTGTTTATGTACAGTAGAAGAACAGCGGACCAAAATTGCTATCTACTTTCACTGACTCTGTGTTAATATTGACTTTTCCTTTTCAGATAGAGATTATGGCGTGATAGTAATCGAAAACATTAAAAATTGATTCCACCATGTTCTCGAAGAAAGGTGCTAGTAAAACATGCTTAATGAAGCGTAACGAGTTAAAAACCAGTTTTAAGCAGCTTCTCTCTTTAAAGACTGCCCGAAAGTAGTGCAAAACCGACCAAAAAACGGACCGTAATACGGTCCTAATTAACGGTGTAAAAACTGTACGTTTACGGCTCATTAACGTAGACTTAGCGGCAGAGGTTGGCAGGTACACACTTTTTCGAGTATGAGTATCTAAAAATTTGTATTCGAGTATACTCGAGTACGACTATTTACTTGTACTCTCCCATCTCTGCTTAACGGAACGTTAACACGTCGCTAATTTGGCCGTTTTGAACCTCCTGGGTATATGTCAGTAATGCTTTGCATGTCTGTAGTTGTTCTAATCTTTATTTTATAAGAAGGAGAATGGCTACGAAACAAATGAAATAGTGATCTAATGGATTACCTTTATCGATTGAAAGAAGTAAGTTACCACTGTGAATAAACACCTCAGTACACTTGTAATGTTTCGAATGTGATTTCTTCCTCCTCATAAGAGAAGTGCTGACGCAGTGCCGCACGGTTACAGCATGCCAGCGTAGTACCGGTACATATCAGGCTGTACTGTAATTAAGAAAATGCAACTATAATAAAGAACTCACTAAATAAGTTTCAATGCGGCACTGATTTTTACCAGTGTGACACTTTTTGATATAAATATATGGGCACTGCCTGGCACAGGTGCCAATTAGCACTTGCTGGACACGAGTGCGCACTAGCAATCCCACACTGACTTTTACCAGTGCCGCACTGGAATTTTTTTGTAGGACAATCCGCATGGATGCACATTAGTGTGAAACTTGAAAATCTTTCTGACACTGGTGCACACCGGTGCCGAATAAATGACAGTAAAAATTTTTTTGCAAGGGTGTAGAGACCTGCAATCCGACCCTGGGGTCGGATCGGGTTCGAGTTGAATGTTTTGCGGCACAATTTAAAATATAGGTAATAATTTCAATTTTATATTACTCGTTGAAAAGTTCACTGTACTGGAATTTTGAGTTGAAATACTTATTTCAGAACAACTGCATTCGCAAATGAGGTACGGTCTTCAGATGCACAACTCCGTTTTTAATGATATTATGCCAGTTAATAGAGGAAAGTGAGCTGATAAAAACCCTTAAAGAAGGACCCATATCAGTTCTTTCAAAAGTTACGAATTTTTTTGTTCTAAAGGAACACTGTGCGTAGTAACAGTAATAATTTTATAACCCAGTCAAAACAAAGAATTAAGAAGTAAAATTATCTTTTGTACTTTCGCTAATTGTCTGCTAACATTACAGAAAATTCGAGCGTTATATCTTCCTAAATACGCTTGTCATCGAACTTTTCATCTTGAAAGAAAACAATGTTTTTCCAAACTGCACAATTTTCAATGATAACATTTCTCTTTTATCAGAGGTGATATTGAAAATTTAGAAAGATATGGCGCTCAAATTTTCTGGAATATTAGCAGACTATTAGCAAAAGGTCACTCGCCTGTAATGTGATGCGCTCCGCTAAACATGTAAGTAAATAAAAAGACATAAACTTAAGAACAAAACAAAAGAGTAAAAATTTATCGGGTCGGGTCGGGTTCGGGTTACGTTTTCTTTACCCGTGCAGGTCTTTGCAGGGATGTTTATATATTATTTAACACAAAATTTAACGACAATAATTTGAACAAAACTTTTTTCTTATTTACGGCTTCGAAAAGATTAAAAACTTTATGTATAGTTTAAATATAAATTTTTTCTGACAGTTATGATTAATTTCGATAATCAAATGTATCAGTTTTAACTGCCATAGTCTTTAACTGTATTAGTGTAACAGTTTTGCAGTTACAGTTAACCGTAACTGTTGCATACCTAAGCGAGATAGGATTAAAAAATTTTCATAATATCATTCGACATATGTATATTTAAAAAGAAATACCTCTTAGTTGCATGCCATCTTCTTCTTGATTATCAGCAAATAACTCATCTAATGTACTCTGAGCTAATGCTCTTTCCGGTAGATGTGGCTGGAAATTTGATGTTGGGGATTTTGTTGGACTACTGCAACTAATTTCAGTGGACGACGTGCTGATTGTTTTTACCATATCTAGAGAAAGAAAAAAGGCGTTAGTTTCAGATGTCCATTAGTCTGTGAAATGACAGACATCCATATAAAAATAAAAAATTACTCTACCACCGCCAAAATTTGATCGTAAAGGATTACAAAAAGTATACAAGAGAAAAACCGATGAAAACGTCAAAATTTATTATTAAATTTTTAAATGAAACATCTGGCTATTGATTTGTTCAAGAGTTAGACTAGTTCCTGGTCTTTTTGAACATAATGGACAAGGTGTTTTTACATTATTTTGAATCATTCTATTATTTCAACCTCATCATGTTATTAAAACTTGGATTATCGTTTGCTGATGACTAAATCTGTCAGCTCTTCTGTTTGGGGTATAGATCTGAATATACGAACGTGAAAAATATAAATGTACCCATACTTCGATCGTCTATTCTTTGTTTCAAATCATGGCGATCAATAGCGTCCATTTTATCAATTAGATATGAACAATCCTCCCATGTGACCATATATGCGTCTATCAAAGCCTCAAACACATTTGTTAATGCTTGATCTTTAAGAGATCGTGGAATATCATCTCCTATGAGAAATAAGAAATTTTTCTTATCTTCATCACTTAAATCGTTTTTAATGATCAGCAATAGTCGACGTAATTTGTCAGACATAATATGACAAAATAACTCGTATAAACATTAACGTGGATCTCTGTTTTTACATTTTACACATTGTTACACATGTGTATCAGTAAAAGAAAAATATTTTTCATCTCACACATATTCGGGTTTTTGTTTTCTTTTATTCAAGTAGAACACATTTTTTTTATTTTTGTTCTGTTCTACACCTTATTTTCTTTTTCATTATCTATGATAGACTAATATACTTCTGTTCGATCAAAAGAGGCGAAAAAATATTTCTTCTTCTGATTCAGAATCTGTTGAGGAGAAGAAAGAAGAAATGCATTATGAGTACACTCATTTGGCAAAGTATAAAAACACTTTTGTTCGAAGCCGCAAAGAACGCAGAAGGAGTGATCACAATGCATCATTTAACTAAAGAATTAGATTTCATTTTAAGTTTACTGATCCGTGGGATATTCCATGAGACTGCAACCACTGTAGTAAGGACTTTCTTCACGAATTCAGAGGTTACCGAATTCTGCTGTCTTTTGAGAGCCAGATTGAAAGCAAGATTTCACTATTTATGTAGTCCATATCGACTTCTGCAAAAATTCATATTCATTTGAGCGAGGAAAGCGGCAAAGTCTGTTTCTGTTGAAAACGAAACCCCCGATGTATGCTTCATTTTCGTTTGCCCAAATTTTTTAAAATTTTTCTGAATACACCAGATAGAGACGGTAGGCCTGAACCTCAACCTCAACCTATCACTTGACAGATCCAGGTCCAAACGTATAATAGAAACTTTGACTGATCCTAATTTCTAGGCGGTTCACTCTAATTCTAAAAAATGATCAGGTTAGAGATGAACTCAGACCTTTTGACACAGACTTACCGTTTTGATACATGAGTCCTGACATAACTCTAACCTAAACTTGGACCTGGACCTGAACTCCGAAGTGAAATTTTAAACCTCTTGTTGATAACTTTAAATAGTCTATTTTGATACTAATTATATCTTGAAAGAAGAATACTCAAAACGATGATTGTACTAAAGAAAACGATACATTTAATGACCTAAACCGAACTCGTAATAAAGTCTTGGCTTTAGGTATTACTACTTTATAATTTTTTTATATAATGGCAATGCCGAATTAGTAACACTAGCGCTCTTTACTTTATATTATTTCAAATAAAATAGCTTAAACCAATAGAAGCGCAATTATATTTTCTTTCTCTGAACGAAACAAAATGTGGTCAAATACAGCGGTTTTGATCTGCGTGTTTCATTGCTGAGGGTACCGAAAAATATGTCTTCTTTCAGGGACGCAATAGAAGACCCCCCTAAAATTTGTGAACAATAGACAGACTAGAAGACCCCAGGTCGTCTAATATGTCCACCGCTTTACTGCAATCATCATGTAACCAAGCTGCACACTGATCTCAATTATTTGCATTAGGCGTAATAGTTCACTTCGGACCTCGGGTCCAGGTTCAGATTTGAAGGCGGCAATTCCATGTCACAGGCCCAAGTCTAATCAGGACAGGTATCAGTCATAGGTCAGGTCCAATGAATATCTGACTTGGACCTGAGGTTCTGGAATATTAGACGATAGAGCTAAGAAATCTATATTCGTAACATAATTTTCAAGGTGATAATTTTAAAATTCGTTGTTTAGCAGAAAAAGTAAAATCGGCCTAACATGGGATTTCCATGCATTTTTGTAATCGCTATGAAATAGTCAGAAAGTAAAGAAATATTAATCTATTTCTACTTAAAATGAAGCTTATGTCAAAACTCCTCAACTTTGGCTATGATTTTCTCGAAAATGGCTAGTCAGGTTTTCTTCAAATTTTCTTCTTGAAGATATCTCATTTAGTACTTTTAGTGCTCCAAAATTGAGCTTTGTCGTGTTTGCACAACCGAAGATTTTAGTGCTGAACAGTACCAGCGAAATGTGCCAGGATGACTGAAGTGTCACTGTTCGTTAAAATTTCAAAGTCGACAACATCACTTGATTATAGTTAGAGTTCTCACACTAATTATTCCAATTTACTCTTTTTCCGCTAAATAATCTCATTCTCATAGCATTTTTTCTGTTCTATTCAGATAAATTATTCCTTTTGCTCTTACTTTCTTGTTTTTCACAATTTGCTCACTATTCATAGTTTTGATTAGTTAGGACTTTTGTTTCATTACAACATAGCACCTCTGGAGCCTGGATGGGTTATTGTGTGTATCCATCCTGTTTATACCGATAATCGATTCCTAAATTAGATGTGGACACAACCTGAAATTTCTAACAATCTTTTTTCCGCTTGGGCACAAACTTTTAAAGATCCTATGTCGAGCTTCTTTTTAAAATATCGTCGGTTCAACAAATTACCATCGATTAACAGTACCGCTCGGCATACTACACGGTTAACCGACGATAATTTATTAGACCGCGATACAGAAAATCCCGCAAGGTAACCGTTTTTATACATTCACTCCTTTGTTTTGCACCCGCCAGTTGATATACGAAACAGAAAATCCAAAACACTTGATTTTTTTCTCAGATTAAAATTTTCTTTTAGATCATATAGACTCGTCGAAGTCTGAACTTCGACTCGAGACCAATTTCTCTCGACCAGGAGTCCGTCTCTCTACGCTTACAAATGTTCAACAAAAACAGAAAAAGAAAGTTGAAAACTAGATTCGAACTCCCTTTCTATTTGTTCATAATGGAAAAATGCTGGACGGTACCGCTGATTATACTGGCGGTCAACCGAACGCTGACCGCGGTTACTGTGCGATAATTTCGATTTTGCTACTTATACAGCGGCCGGGTTACTGAACGGTCATCGAGCGGTACTTTGTCGGTTTTGAAGACATGAGATAGGTGAGATTTGTCCGCTATCCTTCGCAGCACTACCCTATGCATATTGCCCCTCAAGGGAATGTAACAGAATCTTTCTTTTTTCTCATAAGAGGAGTGAGACGACAAATTCTACGAAAAAAATGGCAAAAGCAGACTCTGATTCTTGGAGAAGAAGCTGGAAAATGCTACGAAATTTCTCAAATTCTGCTTTACCTGCCACTTCTCGCTATATTTTCCTGTCCTGAATAACAAAACAGTAGTAGTTTCTAACCCTGACCTCCCGCTCCGCCTCTTTTTCCTCCTTTTTTTCTATAAATCCTCTTTTTCACGAACACAGTTTCTATTGATGAACAAATTCGTTATTATTGATTCATCCAGTGGTTCATGTCATCGCGTAATTTTACTCTTGACTTCTACTAGTCGTTAAGCTCGGATTCTTCAATCAAGTGAGACTAGAAACTCTCTCAGCAACCTAGATTAAACAAAGTGCCAATCCGATCTATGTAGCATATTTCAAAATAATGGTAAAAATACATATGCAGGAATAACATGAAGTGAGCAGACCATTAACTGGTCTGACCACTCACCAACTCTGTATTCTGTATGCACTCGAACTGACGATATGTGAATGTAGGCTTTCATATATATCTGTCAGCGTCCAAACTCCGATCCAGACCAATTTCAGATTGGCCTAGGCCAATTGGTCTGGATCGGAGTTTGAACGCTGACATATATATGTATCCAAAAGAACAAACACATGTAATATAAAAGAAAAAATTAGACAGAGATAGCTAAAGATGATGCTATCTTTAACATAGAATAATAGTAATCATAACTAGACGAAAAAAAAACAATAGATGAACGAGATTTCTGTTGTTTTTGTTTGTTTTCTCATATTGTAGTGTGCATATTATGATTGATGCAAAATATATGTGAACAATACTGAATTTGATTTTGGGTACCGCTATTGCCACCTCAAGAGGTGTCACCAAGGAGCTATTGCCACCTTCGGAAGGTGTCACTGACAGCTATTGCCACCTTCGGAAGGTGTCACTGACAGCTATTGCCACCTTCAGATGGTGTCACTGACGGCTATTGCCACCTTCATAGGTGTGACCAAGGAGCTATTGCCACCTTCGGAAGGTGTCACTGACAGCTATTGCCACCTTCAGATGGTGTCACTGACGGCTATTGCCACCTTCATAGGTGTGACCAAGGAGCTATTGCCACCTTCGGAAGGTGCTATAGCCACTTCCACTAGAAACACTCTGTGCGTGCTAAACACTAGAACAATCTGTGCGTGCTAAATACATGAGTAGCAGCTTTGAGCACTCGTTTTTACGATCTTTTTTCTTCTACTTTTCTTATACCGATCCGTAAAACAATATGCAAGGCTTCGGAAGATTGATGAAGAATTTTTTCAGACTTCTATATTTCTCTATGAGACCCTCACCACTACTCATCATACAAATATGCACTCATACTTGTAAGCTAGAATGCGTCAATAGCCGTTATTGACACCTTCTGACATAATACTGAACTGGAAGGTGGTAATAGCCGTTGTTCACACCTTCTGAAGGTGGCAATAGCCGTCAGTGACACCTTCTGAAGGTGGCAATAGCTCCTTGGTGACGCCTTTGAAGGTGCCAATAGCCATTCCGTTTCATTTTTCGCTGTTTCGATTCGCCATTGAACGCAGATCATAGATATGCCACCATTACATGCTTCTACACTTGCGAGGATATTTATTTGTTAGCATTTTTCGCCCGAAAAAACTGAACTCCTCTTTCCTCTCTTTTTTTCGAAATTCTCTTTTTTTTTAAAGTATGAATCTTTGGTTTTCCTCTTTTTTTACAAACTATTGGCGAGATATCAGTTCTAATCCGTGTTTTCTGATACACTTGTGTATCCGCTGTTGACACACAAACTGAGAATGCATACATAAAACTTTTGAAAGGTAATTTACGTTCGACAGAAATTCGATAATCTTGTCGCATACAATAAACTCATTGATTATTTTGCATTCAAGATCGTTTTTACGATCTTTTTTCTTCTACTTTTCTTATACCGATCTGCGTGTAAAAGCAATATGCAAGGCTTCGGAAGATTGATGAAGAATTTTCTCAGACTTCTATATTTCTCTATGAGGTGTAAGGATGCTCGAATACGGTATTAATTGTAAAGGGATTAACCTTTTCGTAAAGAGATATTTATTTCGAACATTGAAAATGAAGTTTTCAATTTTTAAAAAATTTCTTTGACCAAGTTACCTGTCGAAGCACAAAATATATGATGGAATGACATAGAACTCAGAGACGCATTGATAGTGACCGAAGGTGCGATCGGTTCCGTTTGAGAAATTTTCGATTCATTTTGGTTTGAACGACTGTTTTCGAAGGATTTGTAAAATGTAAAAAATTTTGAAAAATAAATATACGTTTTTTTAAATTGATGATGTCAGTGATTTATAATTTTCAACTCTCTTTTATTTTAATCGTTGTTTTTAACATTGTATTCCAACATTCGTATCAAAAATATAAACAACCCCGTTTTGATTGATATAAAATCCGTGAATACTTGTTATTGTCTCCACTGGTTGTATGCTCACGAACATAGATTAATGGTGTGTATGATATTATGAGTAAGTTATTATTGATCAAAAATAAATCTTTCTACTTCAATATAAAATGATGTTATTTATCACACTGATTAAATTTTTATTTGCTTATTTGAATAGATGAATGTTAGTATTGCGGTAGCTTCTGAACAAGAACGATTTAGTGTTGGAGTTAGAGTTGCACTAAACTTTTATAGTTTCTATTTCAATCCAAATTTTTTAAAGTCTATCAAGGTCTGAAATCTATGGATCCTTTAATCTGACTGATTTAAGAATCAAAGTCCATTTAAGTCAAATAAAACTGTAAAAAAAAAGTTCAAAGAGTGCTGTTTCTTCTTAGACATCTTGCATGGTTCGGTTAGCACAAAGACAGAAGACCAATAGTACGTTTATTAAAATGTCGATACAGATAACGAGTGGTGTATAAATCTGTGTGTGATATAAACTTGAGAACAAAAAAATGAAAATTCTCTTGTAAACACTATGGTGAATAAGATTTTTGAGCAGTTTCAACTGCTTCATCAATATCATAATGAAAATAAGTGTATTTATCTTTTACTGTTACTAATGTTGACGATTTTGTTTCTTGATTATTACTCTGACCCATTGGTACAACTGAAACCGCTGTCAAATCTTTCGTTCGGTCACTTGGTAAGAGTCCTGAAGCAATTGTTATAGATTGACTTCCAAATCCAAGTTTAATTAATATTCTCCTAGCTTCTGGTGTGTTAACATTAACAAAATGCCAGAAAACGTAACGATTAGCCCATCTATTAGCAATTGCTCGTACATCTGAAATGCATTGAATACCGGTTGAATCCATATTAGCTACACCCGCAAAATCAATCACAAACGCTTTTAATACTGGTTTTTGTTTGTCAGTGTCAGACATCTCTAGTGGTGTTGAGTCGTTCCATGCACGATCACCTTTATTGTTTGATAATGGTTTTCCTCTACGTGTATTTGCTTTCAGATAATCAATCATTTTTTCAGTTATATAACTAGAATTTGGATATGTTAATGATTCATTTAGACGAATTATAACGATACCATTGGGGTTCACAGTAATATGATCTTTGACTGATGGATGATCAATAGGGAAGTAGATGCCTCGACTATTTGTTATACGACCCAAAATAGAAAAGCTTGGACGAGCAATTCGATATAGAATAACGATCAATGATACACCGATTGATGTATAAATACCATATTCAACCGTGGTAAAGAATGTAATAATAACAGCTGCGACAAAAATAAATAATTCTAATGGATGAACATCCAACAAATGTTTCCATACTCGAGGACCTGATGCCAGATCACCAACACTATGAATAATAACAGCGGCTAAAATTGCATCTGGTATATAGTAGAATGCAGGTGTCAATGCATATAATGCTAGAAGAACCACCAATGAAGAGAAAACACCAGCAAGGGGTGTTCGAACACCTGATTTTGCTTTAATTGCTGTACGAGAAAATGAACCAGTGGTAGGATATGCAGAAAAAAAAGATCCAATGATATTTGTAACACCAATAGCCACAAGTTCTTGGTTTGGATTAACTAGAAAAGAATTATTTCCGTTTATGTACTAGTACTTCATAATTTTATTGATAATGTAGGTTTCACATCAGATCCTCTACAAATTATTTTCTCTATCGCTCAGTATTCATGTGTTATACTCACTACTTGATATATGTGAAAGATACTTTTGTTCACGTTAGCATAAAGGATTAAAAAACACTTGTGCATTATTTTATACCATTGTTGAATATGTTCATAAATTAAAAACGATGAGATACATGAGAAATTGTGAAGCGAGCGCTTGTATCTAGATTACAGGTACATATATCTAGCTCGAATCTAACTGTAGTGAAGTATATGAAAATTCCATCTAGTATCAATCGAGTGCAGAGAGTTGCTGTTGATTAATTGGACAATAGATGAATCGGTCGACTGTTTCAGCAAGAACACAATTTCAGTCAACATGCAACTGGGTAAATGTACCATTTAGTCTAGTATCACGGTAGGGCTGAAGCTGTTTCTTCAAGTACATTTTCTCATTTCTATCTGAGCTCCTCTATTTCGTTTTTTCTTTCGACTTCTTTTTCTTTACCGGTCGACTCGGTTTTGGACGCTGACTCCGGATATGATACTTTTATTGTTTAAAAGTTGAGTTCTAGTGGAGAAAATTGGGAATTACGGGCAAATTTTCGATTTTTGCGCTCCTGGTTTAGAAAAAGTGAAATTTCTCAACAGGAAGGAAAAAATCAGAAATCTGCAGCTATAACTTTGTTCTCCGCTACAAGGCGGTTCGAATGCCCTGTGAAACATGGCCTCATCTTTTAAGGCAAGAGGCTTGATGCTTTTCCGAGAGAAGGATTATGCGTTTGAGTTCCCTTGGAAACGAATTTTTTCCTACCGGCTTCGTAATATGTGAAAACCTTAAAAACACATATTCATATGCAGTTTGCAATGCAGATTCAGAAAAAACTATTTTAAAGCTGCGAAATGCAATGAGAAAAACCTATTAGCGTTTTTCTCGAAGGACGAGTTTTCTCGATCTTATCATCCATCGCGCATTTTTCGTTTTTCACCATGAAGGCAAAGTCTGAGAAGGTTTTAAAGGTGTTTTTCGGATTTAGCTCGCTCTCCTCTATCCAGCCATGTGTAAATATTGAGAAAATAAAATAGCGTCGTAAGTCTGAATTAGTGGCGTCTTACACTGCAAAAAAAGTGTGTAGATGATACACTGAGGGTGCACTAGAGACCTGCACGGGTTAAGAAAACGTAATCCGAATCCGACCCGACCCGATAAATTTTTACTCTTTTCTTTTGTTTTTTAGTTTATGTCTTTTTATTCACCTATTTGTTTAGCGGGGGGCATCGCATTTCACGAGAGTGATCTTTTGCTAATAGTCTGCTAATATTCCAGAAAATCTGAACGTTATATCTTTCGAAATTCTCAGTATCATCTCTAATAAAAGAGAAATGTTATCATTGAAAATTGTGCGGTTTGGAAAAACATTGTTTTCCTTCAGGAAGAAAAGTTCAATGATAAGCGAATTTACGAATATAGCACCCAAATTTTCTCTAATATTAGCAGACTATTAGCGAAAATACAAAAGAGAATTCCACTTCTTAATTCTTTGTTCTGACTACGTTACAGAATTATTACTGTTACTACACACAGTGTTCCTTTAGAACAAAATACTTCAAAACTTTTGAAAGAACTGATATGGGTCCCTTTTTGAGGGTTTTTATCTCCTCACTCTCCTCTATTAACTGGCATAATATCATCAAAAACGGAGTTATGCATCTGAAGACCGTACCTCATTAGCGAATGCAGTTGTTCTGAAATAAGTATCACCCTCACCCCTCACCCTCACCCTCAACTCAAAATTCCAGTACAGTGAACTTTTCAACGAGTAATACAAAATTGAAATTATTACCTATATTTTAAATTGCGCCGCATAATGTTCAATCCGAACCCGATCCGACCTGACAACATCTTAACCCGAACTCGATCCGACCCGACAGCATCTCAACCCGAACCTGACCCGCCCTAGGGTCGGGTTCGAGTCGAATTCGGATCGGGGTGCAGGTCTTTAGAATGCACGCCACGCCGTATGACTCCATCAAAAACCTTTTAGATGTACTAAGTTTAAAAAACGTTATTTAGTCTCAAACTGTCTACAGTTTTAATTTAAGATTTCCAAAGCGAGACTTTTAACAGTTGTATTGAGTTAATATCGAAGATGTATTTTTACTATTCAAATTTCTCAGAATATGAAGAAAAGTTACAAATATCGAGTAGTACGAACTGTCAAAATATACAAAAACTCGTTAGATGAAAAAAAAATTGCTTTCAAAAAACGATCGGTTTTCTAGAACAATTATACAGAATTAAATACTTGTTTTCAAGTGTTAAGAACTAGGGGTGGCACATTACTGTTACTTTTATGAATAATCCAAATATTGTAAATATTCCTGTTATCACTAACAGTAATACTTTCCAGTTTCATTGTTGCTGATACAAATTTTTAGAACATTCCTATTACCAGCAACAGCAATATTACTGATAACAGGAATATTTACAATATTTGGATTACTCGTATAAGTAACAGTAATGTGCCACCCCTATTAAGAGCATTAACCATATGAATCAGGAGAGTTCTAAATCAATGAAGATTTTCTTCATCCTTATAGGCAAGATACTTTTTTACCTTTGACTCTTGACATTATATATAGTTATCACAGTGGATCACTTATTCACCTTAAATGATAGTACCCCAATCCAGATGACATTCTTATTTCGTCTAACCGTCAAAGAAACTTACTCCCCTCAAAAGCACTGTAGTTATACTGATAAATTGCTTACTTTTATAATCATTGATTCTCCCAAATGACTTTGCAATCGCCACATGTTCCAGTATCAAAATAACAACAACTGGTGGTATCGTTCCTGCGATTGTTGACAACAGACTAATACTGGTATTGGGAACATGCATTTCTCGAAAACCGGATGGCACTGTTTTCAAAATACTAATTGGACTTGTCTTTTGTCCTACATTGATTCCATATGCAATTAAAGTACCAAATATTACTAAGATTGCATTTCTTGCAATACCAAAAAAAAAAAGTGGTCGCTCGAATCTTGGATAACGACTAGTGAGAAATTGTGTCAAATATCTAATGCCATATAACCAAATCAGTCCAATTGCACCAAAAGCTAAATCCACATGAGTTCCAGGTAAGCCTTGTAATGTATAACCGAGGATAAGATACGCTGCTAGACTCGAGCTAATTCCAGTTATTCCAAATAATTTTGGTAACTGACCTATAATGATGGTGATGCATGATCCAGTCATAAAACCAGCAATAGCAGGATCCGGAATAAAATCAACGATAACGCCAAGTCGAAATAGTCCGATGGCAAGAGAAATAATTCCTCCAAACAGTGCTAAAGTTGACGCTATTTGTGGGCCGGTAAATAGTGTTGTGCCAACTGATGATATCGTTTGACCAATTAAAAGAGACATAACAGCCGTCGGTCCTAAAATGAACTAACAAATGCATAATCGACGCTTTATTTCATCTGCGTACTAACCAATTGAAATATCTTTTGATGTTGCAAAGAAGCAATACATACACAATCCAACAAACGAGGAATATAAACCATATTGTGGATCAAGATTAGCCACTTTAGCGTATCCCATCCCTTGGGGGACAATGATAACACCAACGGTAATACCAGCAATGAGATCACCAATTAACCATGTTAAATTATATCGTGGTAACCATCCAAATATAGGAAATAAAGTTCGAACGTATTTTTTACTACTTGCTGGTAACTTTTGAAAATAAGATTTTATTTGAGTTTGATATGGTACTGGTTCATCATCAACATAGAGATAATCTTGAATTTCCATGTTGTCGGATTTGTGCTTTGTTTGGGTTGTGTGTTTTATGCAGTCAGATTAACGTTTGTAAAAATAATACGCAGAGCAATGCAATTTAAATACAAAAAAATCTGTCATGCATTCAACGCCTGATTTTGATTAAAAAAGAAATCCTTGAAAAATAATTGAATACAACAAGGCATACAATTTATTTACAATATGAGACAAATTCACTCATTCTTAACCATTATCTTATTAAGCTAAAATTGAATTATTTTTTCTTTTCTTTTCAAAATCTGACTTTAATTGACTGCATTAGAGATGTTTTTCCACTTGAAATATATGTTTTTGGATGTGTAACACAATTTTGTCCGCGTATGTCAACTTGAACAGAATAATAAAAATTTATTGAGCAAGCAAATATAATCATAAAATCAATAATATACGGTTCATCGACCCGTCCGCGGCACACGCCCTTCTTATGTAATACAATTTAATTCTGAAGGGTTCAGTTTTCGTTTTAGCTGACATATATTAATCTAGAAGAAATAATAATGAAGACTGTTGTAATATAGTTCAACTGTCTATACATTTTTTGTATCAATTTATGAGATAATTATCAATCAACCGAAATGTATGTGCTCGCATGGTAGATTTAACCATGTTTTGGATAATGTGTAACAATTACAATCGATATTTTTTATCGTAGTGAAGTGGTGTTTGCCACAGTTTCCCCCTGTGGTGAGTGTACAAGTGTGAGAGTGAGTTCAAAAAGTAGTTTCTCAGTAAAGGTAATTGTATGATACAGTATCAAAACACTGACAATACTTAATTGAAAAATAGATGTTACAGTTACCAAAAATATACCATGCTAGCATACACATTTCAGTTGATCGATAATTATCTCATAAATTAATACAACAAATGTATAGAAAATTGAGTTTATGTTACGTTAGTCTTCATTATTTCTTCTCTATATTAAGATACGATAAAACGAAAACTTAATCGTTCAGAATTGAATTGTATTACATAAGAAGGGTAAAAGTCTTGTGTCGGGAAAGTGTCGTGTCACGATCATACGATTTGGATTTATCGTTTGTCGCATTATGTATCTACATTGTAAAAAAAAAGCGTGTCTAAACACACTGAACTTACACATCGGTTTGATTCGCATTTGTACGTCTAGAAATGCACTGTATGGTGTGTCGGAAACGTGCTTTGTGTGCGTAGAACAGTCTGAAAATTCACGCACTAAGAAAAAAACACGTCAGTTTGATTCCCATTTGTGCACTTAGAACTTTTACAGTTTTTTCTGGCACACTTTTTTCTACAAAGTATCCTTTCATTGCAACATCAAAAGATATTTCTGTTGTTTAGTACGCCGATGAAATAAAGCGTCCGTTATGCATTTGTTAGTTCGTTGTAGGACTCTGCCATTATTTTTGCTCATTACATTAGACCATAGATATATTCTTTGTTTTACTGGATGTGTACCGGAGATCGTCACAGGCCGGGAAAACCCGTGGGGGCCCACTGATCTCCGTAGGCCTGGTATACGTTTTTGAATCTTATTTACGGGCCGCACCGGACCGGGCTGCAGTTTGATGGCCCGCTGCGAGCTCAGCCTTTTTCCCGAAAAGTCGATAAAATTACAAGACAACATCGAACGGCAACGCTTATATTAAATGTGAGAAAAAGACACTATCTTCACTTGAAAATATCGCTGACGAAGTTGACCGTCCTTTGAGCATCTGTTCTAGATACTGTTAAAGCTACTGGCTAAAATTTCTGTTTTTTATAGTTATTTTGTTCTTGGTTAGTTAAGTGATTGTGAAGTTTTGAATGATGAAATTCCATCGATGGTAAATTGCTTAATGCTATGTCAAAATATCGCTTATCTATTCAAACAGACTTCGGGATACTCGGTCCGTAGAATGCATTTGGGCCGGCCCGTACCGGCCGCTCCGAAAAATGTATACGTTCGCTCCGGGCCAGACCATAAAAACGTGGCCCGGGACGATCTCTCCTCGGTACGAAAAAAAATGACATAGTAAAAATCTGTTATATCTCTCATTTCGTTTGATACTTATTTTGAGTGTTTCGGATAATACGCTGAACTGGTAACCAGAAAGAAAGGAGCCGTTTAACCAAAAACATGGGCCGTGATCGGAAAGAAATTTTTTACCAATAAACTTAAGCAATATATCATCAGATTCATTTTCTCAGAAAGGTTTAGTTGATAAGGAGAGCCGAATAGGTGAGTGAGATACCTTATGGCACGGAAGGCAAATCTTTATATATAGTTACAACGTAAATAGAACAACGTTACAACAGTAAAATATCAACTGTATTTTGAATAAGAAGTGCATGTCTATATTGAGAGAAAACTATTTAAAAGTTATTGTTCTGCTTCATATTTGTAATAAGGATGTCCGGGTCCGCCACAACACGTACAAATCTCTGTAGTATAACCCCCACTATTAGGACATCGATTGCATTTTCTGAAAATGTCTTGACCTGTGCCCATACAATAACAGCACATGATTTTTACAGTTCCAACACCTTTACAATTATCACAATTTTTCAATATAGCTGGAGCTGATAACATATTATTCACTCAAATCGATCAATCTGCAAAAAAACAAATCATACAAAATAAAATTCTAGTTGTAGGATTATATTATGATTCACTATACAGAGCTGTTCCTGAATCAACTGAATATTCATGTGCGATTGAAAAAAGAAACGTTACTTATACAAAATGTGCTCGATTGTTGCTAAAAGTATCGCTGTTTGTTGAATTAAAACGAGTATTATTCTTTTCTTCGCCACATTTGTAGTTCATGCATTCCTGTTAAAGAGTGCATAGAAGTATTGATGTTTATTTGCGTTATTTTTAACCTTTCTTTTAAGTATGAAACCACAGTCGTTCTCTTTGCGCAACCATAGAAACGACAGGTATATTAAAAATGCAACGTAATAGTTCACAGATGGAATTTGCAAAAAAGAAATCTTGCATACTTTTGTATGGTTATAGGCGGAGACGATCATTATTTATTCTTTAACGGACAAATTTCTGAAAGGTCAGAGTCTGTTGTCCATGAATTTGCTCACAATCCATTGAAATTTTATCTTTTAGCAAGAGATAGATCTTTATTAATAGATATAAGTAAATAGATAAGACAAACATATTATCCCAATTCTCTATGAATCACGCGAGTTTATTGCGGTTAAAGGAAGAAAAATCATTTTGATTTCTTAAACTCGACTTGTTTGATACTAATCGATATGTTTTACAACCGCCTATTCGTTACAGAAAAGCCTTGAAAACTTGGACTGGTTCTTACTACGCGCGCAGTCCTCGAGACTGCCTTTCTGTAACTTTTCACTCAACTCATGTTGAGATTATATACGTAGAACATCACCGAAATAAAACGGTGATAACATTCTAACGTATCTAGAGAAAGACAAACATATTGTCCCAATTCTCTATGAATCACGCGAGTTTATTGCGGCTCGTAAACGGCCGTAAAATCGATTTAGAACGCCGTAATCCTACGCTCCGTAATACTATCGCCGTGAGCGAGCATATACAGGCCCATTATGGTCGTAAACGATCTCCTAAAAGGTTGTTTACGGCTGTAGTGTTACGGAGCATAGGATTACCGCCAAATTACGGCGGTAAATGTTTTACTTTCTGTAGTACGAGAAACGTAAAAAAGACGAAAAGTAGCCGTAAACTCAAGAGGTGGCACAACTCTTGCTATCGGTAGTTATGTTTATCTACTAGGTTATTTGTCTTCTGTAATTCCATCTGTGGACCGTTACGTTACATTTTTAATACTCTTGTCGTTTCTATGGTTGCGAGAAAAGAATGACTGTCGTTTCATAGTTAAAAGGAATGCTAAAAATAACACAAATAAACATCAATACTTCTATACACACTTTAGCAGGAATACATGAACTACAAATGCTGCGAAGAGAACAATAATACTCGTTTTAATTCAACAAACAGCGATACGTTTAATAACAATCGAGCACATTTTGTATAAGTAACGTTTTCTGAGTCGACACTCAGCCTCATGAATTCTATCCTTTATTCTCTAGTAAGGAAAGCAGAGGTGCGCAAGTCCAAGTCTGCACTTGCAGGTTCTTTTGTTGGACTTGGACTTGACTGGGACTTGGAAATGGCTGAAGTTGCCCGCCTCTGTATGAAAGTACAGGTCTACTTGTTTCCGATACTACGCTGGATTATGAGTCATTTGACGCCAAACTTGATTTTCTAAAGTTCTAATGTTATGTTTTTCATACTTCCTTATTTAAATCTGTTGGTATTTGAGATTGTGAGAGTTCTTGTTATTTATAACAGAAAAAAATTTTTGTTGTCTACTCACTGCGACACTTTTAGGCTTATAAACCAAAGCTTTTGCAAGATATGAATTTTTTATGATTTAGACAGTTTTTAGTGAAAATTCACCATTGAAAACCTAAAANTTTCAATGGTTAATTTTCACTAAAAGCTGTATAAATCATAAAAAATTCATATCTTGCAAAAGCTTTGGTTTATAAGCCTAAAAGTGTCGCAGTGAGTAGACAACATCTATCTTCAACTATGGTGTAAATTTCCGACTCCTAGCTCATCATGGTCATGAGCTATTAATTAATTATTATTAATGGGATTTTCATTAATTAACTCATATCTTCGTCAAAAACGTGCATGGGCCCAAACCAACTTGGGATTTTTCACTACTGACTATTCCCTACATGATGAGAATCGTCTGAGTCTAAAACCTTTTAATCACCTCGAGAGGTTCCCTCGTTACTCTTTAGTCTTGCAGCTGATGGTTCCTCTCATTCTATCTGAAGTGAAACTATGAAACGTTTTAAGTCTTATGCTGAAAGATATTGATTTTTTGTCAAAACAGAGTGTCAATAAAACACAAATTTCTTTATTAAAAGTTTGTTTAAAAGTTTACATACATTTTTCGAAAAAAATTCATTTTTTATAAGTTGTAATGTTCGGAAATTATTCATTATGTGTTTGATAAAAATTGAATACAGCATAAAATGAGATTAAATAAACTTGAAGTCTTTGGCCGTTCTTTGTCAATAAAAAAAGTATAAGCACACTTAAAAGCTTTCTAGCATGATAATATCTTGAAATTGTATTTTCCCGTTTACCTTTGTGAAAAAGTTACTTAAAAAAGTGTCTTTCTACTATAACCTTGAGAAATCTCTTAAAAATAATGTCATTTAATAGTTCCTCGAATTTTTCTTCGTGAACCAAAAGCAACTAACGCACTACAACTTTTAAAAACTTGTTATCACTTTTTAGATACCTCTATCAACTCAGGAAAGACTTATTTCATTTAGATATAGGTCCTTAAGAGCCGCTGAGCTTCTGCAGCGTGAACAGAGGTATTTAAAAGGTGGTAACAAGTTTTTAGGTTTTCAATGGTGAATTTTCACTAAAAACTCTCTAAATCATAAAAAATTCATATCTTGCAAAAGCTTTGGTTTATAAACCTAAAAGTGTCGCAGTGAGTAGACAACATCTATCTTCAACGGTGGTGTAAATTTCCGACTCCTAGCCGATCGTGGTCGTGAGCTATTAATTAATTATTATTAATGGCATTTTCATTAATTAACTCATATCTCCGTCAAAAAGGCGCATGGGCCCAAACCAACTTGAGATTTTTCACTACTGACTATTCCCTACATGATGAAAATAGTCTGAGCCGAAACGCTTTTAATCACCTCGAGAGGTTCCCTCGTAAGTAATATTTTACTTGCAAGTACCTATGATATCACTGTAGCAAGGCGCTCAGGATACCTATGTTCAACAGACAATAACCTGACGTCTTAAAAGTTGTAGGTAATTCTTTCTTTTCATTTTGCAGCCAAAGAATTATCCTATACAGCATTGAAGTATCATATTGATTAAGAATAATTTCGTCTATCATATTAAGAATTTTAATAAAAGTTTTAATAGAAATTAAAAATTAAAACTAAAACTAATAATTAAAATTACAATTAGATATTTCGCCCTATTGATACGGTCATTTATTTAACATTGTGTACGAAGAGCAACTTGAAAATGACCGTATCAGTAGGCCGAAGTATCGAATTGTAATTTAAATTATTAGGTTTAGTTTTAATTTTTTTGTTTTTATTAAAAATTTTATATAAAAATTTTTAACATGATAGCCGCAATTATTCTTAAATTCTTATCCTTAACCTTGCCATAAACTCTCAAAATGTTATCATATAGATCCTTAGGGCAAACAATTTTTTTTTTTGAATAAAGCTGTAATATAACAATGATTTAATTCATTTATAGCTTATAAATTATTTATTAAATGTTCTACATTAAATGTCTTACACTATTACAGCAAGGTAATATTCATGATGACCCTGGGTACGATAGTTATTCTTAAAACAAATAATGATAAAAAAGAAATTTGCGTTTTACGTTCATATCTGGATATATTTATTTAATATATTTGATATATACGGGTGTGCTTTGTTTTTCTGTTCTTAATTGAAGATAAAATTATGGCCTCATTCTGATTTCTAATAATGATTCATGTCTTGTTTATCATCTGTGTATAAACTCATTTATCTTTCATTCATAACCTTCAGATAGCAACTGTAAAACCGAATACATTTTCTTCTTTAGTCATTGTTTTTCGTAACCATATAAATAGAAACAATGTAAAGTTGACATCATAATACGTTGTATTCTTTGTTACTAAAACAAGATGAGTCATTCTGATATCTTATACATATAACAGCACGACCTTGACATAGACTCTACAATAAATGTAGCATAAATATG
>CAJNOQ010003123.1:0-21325 GCA_905250885.1 Didymodactylos carnosus | reverse complement strand
ATGACTTTGAATAACAAAAACGCAAATTTTCGTAAAACTCGCTTTTAGGTAGATTTCTAGAACTTTTTCTAAAAACAAATATTGCCACAAGACTCAGCATGATCGATTACCAATAGTCCATCCGTTTTCAGAGCTACCAATAGTCACCGGATGCCAGTCCTAGAACTTCAAAAACTTCCAGCACAATGCAGAATCACTAGCGCTATGGTCAATGGCAGAGCACACATAGAGGAATATTTGGCGAAAGGTTGAGCTCGATCGAACTTTAGCTGTTTGTAGCGTTTACAAAATGCGGAGTAGTGAATTTCCCGAAACATTTTTTATGAACGATGCTGTTCAACTTTTGCCGCATGCTTTTGTTCGCGATGTTAGAGATACAGTCTAACAGAAATATCACTATATAGGACCAGAACAGGTACATGACCGTGAGAAAGAGCTGTTTGTGGTCAGAGCTTTGTTGATGGGGAAAAAATAACAATAAGAATGTTACAATGCATTTTTAGTAGTATTTGACCTATATCTTGTCAAGAGCTATCGATTGTACTATACAGGGATGTCAGCTAGAAGAAATAGTAAAGGGGGACAAAGTAAAAGCGAAGCGGGACATAAGAGGGACTTTTTTCCTACAAAGGGGACAAAATACATGCTTTTTCGCACATTATCATCGAGAAATTAAAGAAACATCAATATATTCTCTTTTCTATCGAATATTTCTATTATTCATTGGTCTTCCGGCATCACTATGTCAAAACATAAAATTTATTACAACTATCTTTTGTCACACAAAAAGCACTAAATGGTCAATTCAGACGTTATTTTTTACTAATGTGTTCATATTTTCATTCTACGAATGCTCTTACTAGGAACGTTTTTGTTATTCAAAGTCATAGATCATAATTATGAAAAATTATTGCGCGTTAACTTTATATTCATTCTAATTTTCAATTCTGCGTTTAGTTCTTTTTCTTATGTGAAATCCATATAAGAAAAATTACTAAACGCTAAAGGTCTGTTAAACTGGAAGTGATAAAAAAGTGAAAAGTCCATTGAAGGCGGCCAGAAGGAAATATCCTTGAAAAGGGGGGCAGTTTTTCGCGGGAGACAAATCTTTAAATGTGGAACTGTCCCCCTTATCGAGGAACATTTGGCAACTCTGGCACTGCAGTATGTCTATATTCGTAGTCTGGTTGACTCTGAAAATGTTACGTATTAGTAGAGTTGCGATTTCTCACCATCTCTTTTTTAATGGTGGCGTATTTTCAAGACAACCAAGAGGTATCAGTCAAAGATTCATATGGGTTCTTATTCAACTCGATCAGCTCTGTCACTTTGTAAAAGTTTTTCCTAAAAATGTTTTGTATCTTAGATAATCGCTGTTTTCAAGGACTCAATGCATGAACAAGTATTAATCGGCGTGCTGTTTTAACAATACTTATAACTTTTTTCAGTAGTGTGATAGATGAGAAGAAGAAAGCAATATGTAAAACTTATATTCTAATAAAAGCCTGACTTACACTATCTGCCTTTTTATCATGTCAAACTCATTTATTTCATCAGTCTTATTTTAGGACGTTTATTTCTGCCAGATATTCATCCGTCTTACTTCTGTAATTCAGAGAAAAGTCATTCATCCCTTTTGTTTGCATTTCATATGAAGTGGAAATTAAAAGTCGACTTTCTTAGCGCCAGAAGGAATGAGCTCTAACTTTGCAGAAAACTTTGTTTATTCTTCTAAATAATAATAATGTTTGCATAAAGTATCGAGGTCGTTTCGTTTTCAAAACGCCAGCAGATAGATGGCGCAAAACTTGTCAATTTATTTGATTTCCTACCGAGATCATTACTATGATAGGCAAAATGATATTAATTGAGAGCAAACGCAACCTGCTTATTGACTCCGAACTGCATAGTACAAGATTGTTAAGAATGTTAAGCAAAAAATTTTGTTTTCTTTAAACGGTTAGTTTATTGGACGATTGTGTCTCAGGGGATCCTGCCTTTATAATGTATCGCTACTA
The DNA here is from genome assembly GCA_905250885.1 of Didymodactylos carnosus. NCBI lineage: Eukaryota > Metazoa > Rotifera > Eurotatoria > Philodinida > Philodinidae > Didymodactylos > Didymodactylos carnosus. The sequence continues at coordinate 19,307 of CAJNOQ010003123.1, read as the reverse complement.
TACCGTTGTTCGCTCAAATTTAGCGGAAACTGACTCCGCTTAGAATTACAGGATATACAGATACTCTCATTTTCTATAAAGATGTGAATAATTTATTGAAAGGAAATTCGCAAACGAATATTAATGTCCAACAAAGTTATAAACAAAATTATAACTTTTGGTTCTGTCGAACTTCAATGGAATACAGTCATATATATTACGAACAAATTGTAAAAACTAATTTTACTAGATGTAAAATTAGTTAAAGTAAGTAAAGTCACGTAAATTACCTTTAAGTTAACTGCCGGCGTAAATTTTACTTTGCATTCAGTATAAAAATTTTATTTGTAGAAAATGAAACGAATACTGCTTTCAGAATGCGGATAAAATATATTTCCCAGAACGTTCAAAACAGTGTGATTAGTTGTTTATCAAATATCCATCATCAAGTGATTGGCATTTTTAGATTATTCCGAAAAATTGTTGACTTCCGATGTTTTCTGATGGCAGGCTCGTTCGGATTGATAACCTCACAAAGAATAAATTCAGAAACTGTCACCATTTTGGTTCTCTGGAGTTAAATGCCAGTTTTTTGGCCATGATTCCGGTGAAATAGCGAAGAAAAGTTAATCTTTCGTACTACAGTTAACAGGCTATGCATGAATTATGTCAGTTTTCGTTGACCCTTCATTGTATTCTTTTGTAAAGACCATATAGCAGCTTTTATATCATTCTCATTAAAGAGTTTACTAAAAACTCTACTATAGCACGTCGAAAAATATGAATGATGAAGCATTTTGTTCAGTTTTAGAAACACGTCCGAACGAATATTTTTGCATTTTTTAACAAACGTGAGAGAAAATAAGTGACTCGAAATTGTTATAACGAAATTAGTTTGAGCAATCCAACATATCAGAACCATTTTAACTGCAAAACTGTCCTAATTATCATACATATATAACGGATTTAAAGAACGTGTTACATCCGGGGAGAACACCGAACTTTTTTTCTTAACCGAGATCGGTGTATCCATGGAAAGTGGGTCAAGATAGCCTTGTTTCCGACGAGTTCAATTCTGATTCCATCTTTTCAACTTCAGGTTTCTATATGAAATTTAGACTGGTCAGAACCATCCAGTAATAGACTTGTTGTATCTAAAATATACTGTGCAATTCGGAAAAGTTCTAACTGTGGCGGCAACGAAATTCAAGATGTCGAGTCCAATGTGTAGAGTAACCTTCCTAAATCGACCGCTATTTTCAAATATTGTTTTATTGTTATGCTTATGTTATTCTAACACAGAGTTTTTATAGTGAAGATTTAGTTTCTCATACTCCATTTGAATATGTTAAAAAGTCTTGTTAAGTTAGCCCCTTGTGGGGCTAAAATGGTGAAACTTCTTTACATTAGCTGAAAGATAGTACTGGGAACAGTGTAAGCTAACATAGAGGAGCAACGAAAATTGCAGGTGCCTTTTAAGATGAATACACTACTCGTTCAAGAGGGATACACCACTCGGTTAAGATGAATACATCTCCTGAATAAAATGATTACACTACCCCATTGAGAGGAATACACCGCCAGGTTAAGATGAATACACCACCATTGTAAGATGCATATACCCATCAATGTAGAATGAATACACCCGGGGGAGGGGGCAAGGTTAAAAAATAGATTAAAATCAAGGCTTTTTTAGTAGAAAACTTCAACTCCTTCTTCACTGAAGGAGTCACAGAACTTTAGAAGATGAAGCATATTAAATATCCAGTGTGATGTTGGAAACTAAAATATTGTCTCTCTCCCATTGCATTTGGCCATAACAGGTACATGAGAAGGAGAAATTTAAGACTTTGAATTATGATATCTTTTTACACTGTTCATATGATTTTTGGTTTTTCTTAACAAAAAAAACTAGGAAAAAATACCTAACGGGATCTTTTGAAGCGAAAATTTCGACAAAAACTCTTGTTGAACAGTGCGATAAGATACGTAGAGCACGAATATCATAATTTAAAGTCTCAATTTTCTCACGGTCATGTACCTGTTCTGGTCCTATATAGTGATATTTCTGTTAGGCTGTATCTCTAAAATTACGAACAAAAGCATGCGGCAAAAGTTGAACAGTATCGTTCATAAACAAATTCAAATATTAGTTAGTAGTTTATTCATTTTCAATTATACCCTGCACTTCTTGTCAAGTTAATATAATGTTTTTACTAAGAATGTTTTCTTTTTTAAATAGTCTGAGATTCTCTAGTTATTCTAAAGATAGCACTATATTCCAATATTAATGTTAAAGCGTCACCTTGTGATCTCGTCTCAAATCTCCAATACAAGATGTTCGAAATTACACTTTCTATGAATGTAATAACGAGATTTGGTATTATTAGTTATTTAATTTACCAATGTGCTTCTTGACTATATTATTGACTCTCTCTTTCTCTCTCTTTCCCTCTCTCTCTCTCTCCTTCTCATTTGATAACCTTGGTATTGTAGATCTAGTATATATGTATATATAGTGTTGGGTGTTCGACATAATTAACACATCTGTTCTGCCTTGGTACCGCAAAAGCAACAAGCATTTAATTTGATTTTTTCTCCCTCTATGATAATAAATATGAGCCAAAGTTCATTAGTTTCGCTCCGATACGACACTCATACAAGGTTTATGACCTGAATTATTGTAAAACACAATCTCTTTTGTTGTAATCGTCGAGGTCGAGTATATAAAGAAAAAAAAAGAAATAAATGGATGTCATATCCAACAGAAAATAGATAGATATGCATATATTGAACTGTACATCATATACATCGGCATGACGTCAATATTCTGTTACGATATATTGAGATGAACATAAATCGAGAATGTGTTTAACCTAATATTAATATAAATGTCAATATAATTTCTCAGATATCAATCAACATAGGACACCGTGTTTACAAAATTATAGAGCCTACATACATAACTCATCAAAAATCAAGTTTTGGTTGTACAAACACGACTATACCCTAAGTAAAATGTAATGACCTGTATGAAATTGTGGAAAAATCGGATTTTCAGTTCAAATTTTGGAGAAAAAAAAATAGATAAATGAATGAATATTCAGAATACTAAAAGATTTTGATGCTTTTGTGTTTGATTGCTTGTCTAGATGAACAGTAATCAAATTTGCCAGTTTCGCCATTATGTAATCCTATTTTAAATTATTTGTCTATCAAAATCTTATTCTAATACCTTTTTAAATCATTGTATAGTGGAACAATATCATGTTCTTTCTCTGTAAACTAACTAAATGTAAATTTTATAATAATTAAATTGTGTACATACTCACAACATAGTAATGTACTCACTAAAACAGAACAGCGATAAATTACAATCAACCTCCATTGATCAAATGTATTTCCTCTCTTTTTTCTCTCTCTAGAGAAGCACTATCGATATATGTTTACTGTCTAATTTCTGTTCTATGTCACTTGTTTCTATTTATGAAAGAAGAAAAGAATGACACCACAGCTTACATCAATTGTAGATGTCTGTGATTGTAATAAGTCAAATCTTTAAAATATGATCTCATAAAAGAAGGTTATGTGTCGTCTGTAGTCTAGAATAGGTACCAGTCAATCATAATATACTAATGTTACGCAAGAAATAAGGGCGCACCAACTGTTCATTGGTATTTAATGACTTTACAATATCAATAATATTAACTTCGATAGATGAAGGTGAAAATAACAAGTATTCAATAGATAAAAATATCTAATAACTAAGCTCGTACACGAACAGCTAAATTAAGTCTATCTTCGTTGATATTGTAGCTAGTTGATATTGATTCGTTAAACATTGGTCACATCAAACCAGCGTCCATTTTTAGCTAAAATACGACTTAAATCACTTATAGACTGATAAATATTCTTTAAATTTGGACACTGCCGGACTACATGGCTATTCTTGTAGGCATTTTCTCTTATTTACTTATTTTTGTTTAAAAAAGATGTAGAGAATTAATCAATAAAAAAACATGTCATTTTGACTTTACTTTAAAAAAGAGAAATTAGATATTATTACACAGATCAATGATCTATAACTTCATTAGCATAAATCTCTCACAATCGAAAACATAATAAATGTCAAGAAGAAGAAAAAGAAAACGAGAGAGAAAGAGGAAAGAAAAAACTTTGTTGTTTGTTTTTCTACTTTTCGAATATTATAATAATTACTTCAGTAAGTTCAATTTTGCATCTTCCTCTCTTTTCGATTCGCCAAAACGGAAGAATTTCCTGTTCTTGCAGAGGGGAAGAGTGACATGTCATCACAATCAAAAAAAATATATATATACTTCCCTTTTGTCAACAACTACAAAACTCTCAATATAGTATCAATTAATGAGCCTGTTTTCAGATTCGAGAATAAAAAAGAAAAATAATAAGAATCGCAAAAACTCTAGCCGTTTATTTCTGAAAAGCATGTTAAACAATCAGGATACTGCATTATGATAAGTATCAGAATAATCTGATCTAATCATAGACTATATAGTGCTGCTATCGAGCCTTTTTCGTCCAACAAATAGTATAAAAATCATTCAGCAGATATATGAATGAGAGAGAGAGAGAAGAGTTAATAGCTAGTAAGGCCTACTGTGTCAAGTATCTATAAACAAAGTTGCTAGGATAATATTTTCAAACTATCTCTGGAGTATTTAATTATTAATCTATTTATTTAAACAATATGATAAATAAAGGTCTTATGATTATAAATTTATTTATGTGAGAAAAAAAAAAAATTCCGCATATTAATACAAGTTCTCTCAATCGAGTCAATTAACGCAGCTGAACGTATCCTTTTGTTCTTCTTCGATTGCATTTCTATCTCCCGATTCTTATTAATACAACTCTCTTCTTCTTTCTTTAGATAGCCAAAAATGCAAGAAAAAAGAAAAACACATTGTGTTTTATTCTCTTATTCTCCTCTTTTATAGACTATCGTGTTGGTTATTTTTAATCGATACTCATTCAGAATTAGCCATATCGAACTAATAATGGCTGAAAATTGGAAAAAATTGTATAGACGATGGCAAGAACAACATAAGAAACTCAAAGCTCGTTATATATCTTCGTCTTTGCCAATATCATCAACACAACAACGTGAAACATTTCGATCATTTCGTATTAAACGTCTTACGACAACTACTGACACCAAATTTGAATATAAACGACAATCATTAGATGTTACATACAATCAAACATCAAATTTTTTTACTAATATTCGAGATAGTTTCAAAATTCCATCAACAAAATTAAGAACGTAAGTAAAAAAAATGTAGAACAATAGGTGAATTCGACATTTTACACACAAAAAAAAAAGTGCTAAGAAACAGGTGTTTCTTTTTATCGATACTGAAACTCTCATTGTTTTCTTTTCCCAAATTTTTTTAAATATTTTTAACTAGTTTGAATAGAATGTATAAAAAGCAACATTTTTCGACTTAAAGATTCTCTCGTTCTTACTCTGTGATGAAGACTTACGACTATATGAATTATAATTATAAGACATGTTTTTTGATTTTTAACTCGAATAGTAGGCATTATAGTTCAAGGTAAAATGTTGAATGAAAAGGAGTAAAATTGATTTCTATGGTGCTGAAATAACGAATAATTAAAATCAATGTTTTGTCCAACATTATTTATGACAGTTGTCATCGCTATAAAAATGATATGACAGTAATAGAGACGACTACTCTAACGTAAAATATTTTACATGATGTAAAAAAATTTTTTCTAAATGTTGCTATTATACAAGAAGAAAATGTCATAATTTTCTTGAAATAAGAAAAATTTAGTCTATGTATTTATTAATCAGGAAGTCAATAATAGTTGGCTCAGTTAATTCTAATCATTTTTTGCATGAACAAATAAATCCACGTTAGTAATAATCTTAATTAAGGGTTGTAACTAACTTCAGTTATTTACTTGTTTCACTATATTAGCCTTTCTAAAAATTTCAATTCCATCGCGTGCTGATACTAGAATAGTTAAAATATTTCTATAAATATAGACTTTCTTCTTTTCTTTATTTTGACTGTCAGTTTGTCCTCTTTTTTTTTTTGTCACATTCAAAGTACACACTCTTGTGTAAATTTTAACAATTATTACGTAAAAAACTATAAAGTCTATTATCATTTGAAAAGAAAAGAGCACTTCTAAAATGGGAGCTTTTCCTCATATTTAGGATAAAAATCCTTGTAGTGAGTGTCTCTCTCTTTTGCTCACATTATATTATTAGGTTCAATGATGATTGGTATGTGTTCGTCAACCTTCAATCACGAAAAGAAAAAGAATGAAAAATTAATGAGAAGTTTTTTTTTTTTCTTTTTTCGTATAACTTGATTGCGCGTTCATTCTTTTTCAACATAGTAATTATTAATCTAACTATATGCCTTTAGAGAGTGAGAGAAGAGAGGAAAAGAGAGTTATTTTTTGAAGATTGTTGAAGAAGAACAAATAAACCTCCGCAAAATGCCTTAAGTAAACCTCACTTGAAGGAGTATGAAAATGCGTACATATTTTTGAACATCTTCTAAATAATATGAAAATCGTCATTGTATTACAACATACCATTTTATCCCATAAAATTTTTAACAACATCACAAACGAAATCTAGAATCTTAGTGACATCTATTGTTTTAACATACAAATCAATTATGCCATTTTCATGTTGTAATATTGACGTGAAAAATTTGTGTATGTTTGTATATGAATTTATTTTAGAATTTGTTTTCATATACATTTCACTTTTGAAGATTTTTGAATTGAAAATCTCAGGGCAAGATAAACGGACAGAGTACTATGTATAAATTTCTATCAGCAGGTGAAAAACAGTTTTGAGTTGATTAAATATTTGTAAAGTTAATCAATTTTCCGCATTTTTATATATAATCTCTATTAAAACTTTAATGACAACTAATAGACGTAATTGACATAGGACACATTGACAAAGTCCCCATAGAAAAATGAAAAAAAAATATAAACTAAAACAAGAGCATGAACTGTTATCTATCAACAAGTAAAAGAGTAACAAAGCATAATGTGAACAGAAATCTGTCATATTACACGTCTGAGAGGAAGTATCGTACAAGTGCAGGTTTAAAGATGATATATTTTGGAAGAGTGATATGTATGTACGAATGAATACATAAAACTGACAAATGATACATTATTTAAGACGATTAGTATTTTTAGTCAAAGCTAGAACTGCAAGCAATGGCTATTCGAATCATTTGATGATTTAAGATGCAATTCTCTGCTCTTTCACTCAAAATACTTTGTATATTGTTCGTAATTTCCTTATTTTAAAGAAACAGATCTATATATTATTGATTATAAAGGATGATCAGTTAAAGTTCAGAAGGTTTTTTTTAAAACAATATCTTCCATCAATAATAAAAAATAATGGACATAATCTTTTTTTTTCGGTCAACTTTGAAAATATATTTTAAAACATGATATTCACAATCTTCGATCGAGCAATCCCACTTTTAATTATCATTATTATACCACGTTCTATGCGCTATTATTACAGCAAAATTTTTAAGGAAGAACTCTTTAATGTCACTTTTAAAACATAATTTGTCTAAAATATTTTCATTATCGGATTCCATTATGGTCGTTAACGCATGTCCTCTTCAAACTGTTTATCCATGTATGCTTTACTATATGACTTTTTAATCGTGGTATTCTTGTTACTTTTGCAATGATCAACTATACTAAGATATGAAAAGTTATTTCAGTTTGACATGGTACTAGCGTTGAAAAGCACATATGGTCTGCACCAGAATTCTTCTGATATGGTCAATAATTTGACTTTGTATACATATAAAATCAAAACAAGTGTGTGGGTTTTGTATCTACTTGTGAAAGAGAAATGCTAACCTCTGAAGGCATAATCATTCATAATACAACATATCATTCCTCGAATAAACAAACAAAAGAATAAGAAAATATTAGATAAACTACGACTTTCCCAAACGTATAAGTAATGAATTCAAGATTTGGGATTTTTTTGTAGAACAGAAACTTTTTGACATACGAACATCATAATCAGCGTCATAATGTCGACAGATCTTATTTCTACTACTCGATAGTAAAGAGAAGGAAAAGTGACGAAAAATAAATTAATTTATGTGCGTGATTATATAGAAGAACATCAGGTTTATTCTGATACAATAGATTACTTGTCAAATAGTTCAGGTAAGCATATTACGAAGAAGAATTATCACTCATAAATGAATAAAATATTACTTTTTTTCCTGTTTCGTGTTATATGGTTAAATTAATGAGGGATTTACTGATGTAAGAGTAAAACAGTGATCATCGATGATGACCAGATGTCAAAATATGCCATCGCTACGTTATTCAAGCGACACTTCAGATCAGCATTCTCGATTGATTAGTTCCATCTTTTCTTTTTCCATTAGTTTATTTGAGTTTGGTTCTCAATTTGTGATAACCTTTTTTCTTTGGAGTTTGTTCGGCTTATTTTCATAAGCGATGCTAGTAGAAAATCGCTGTGATATACCAGATCGAAGATATCTTCTTCGCAAGGTCGCTTTATCCATAAAGGCATAATCGTCTTGGATCGCGCTAGTTAGATTGCACGTAAACATTGCGATTGTTGTACCTCCCATCACGCACACACGAGACAAACATCAAATCTGTTGCTTTAAAGATGATATGAGACAATATTCAAAAGAAAATATTCTCAGTTTTTTCTCATGTTACACTGTTTATCCTCACTGTTTAATATGACTAAATATTGTTTCTCTGTGTCATGCATGCCATGGTAATTTTCAATTAACATGTGTGGGCTAAACTTCGAAGAAAAGACCGGAGAAGATCAGAAAAAAAAACATCGAGAACAAGAGAAAAAAAAGATGAACGAATCAGATCAACTTATTATCTAATTCTAGAAAATTTCTTGTTAGACCTCAAAAACAGTTTTTCACGCACACAGTTGATATCAAGGAATTTGAGTTTTATATAGTTTCAGTTAGTAGAAGATGAAATTAAGAAATTTAATGCGTCCTTGCAAAGATCTATGATCTGATTTATTTTTATGAATGAAATAAGTTATCCATCATCATTATTATTGTTTGTTCTTGTTGATCGTTATTTGTCAAAATGGTTGCTTTCAAGTAAAAAAAAGATATATTAGAAATGATCATTAATTAACTTTTTCTTAGCTATTTTCGCGAAAATTTGGCACTAATGAAATAGTGTACAATATATACATGTCAAATTGTTTGTTTTCTTATCTATCTCTCCCTCTCTCTTTCTAATTCTATCTTTCTGTTTAAAAATATTTTCCTTTTATCGAGAAAAACGATGTTTTTATAGGTGGTATAGAATGAAAAAATAAGTCCTTGATATAATCAGTTTGACCAGTTAATTAACCATAATCAATCTATCGATGAGAGAGAAAGAGAAAAAAGAGTCCATCATTTTGGTTTAATTCTCCAAACATATTTACTAATAAAAGAAAAATGCTTAAAATAGAACTCTCTCACTCTAAGTGAAAACCATATTTTGATGTATAAATAATTATTTTCCCGAGAAAAATAACACACTCTATAAGACATGAATACAGCAGATTATGCAGAAGAAAACAAAACATGTTGTTCGAACTGCCGATGTTATCATTTTATTATCATCGTCGAATATAACGAACTGACGAAAACTAAATAATAATGTGTTTCACAAGTAGCTTATACAACTACGGCATGTTCTACCGTAACTCAAATTTTATTATTAAATCAAAACTTGTTTATGAATAACAGAAAATGTAAGTAATGCTAAAATGTGTAATTAACTGTCAACGTTAACGGTTTTTACTAAATGTCACATTGAAAAACAGCAGTATCAAAAAAATGTTGGAACATAGATCAATATCCATAATATGTATGTAAGAGAGGAGCAGCTGGTAGTCGCCTAAAACATCCTGAATGTTTGTAGTCTCTAACAGGCCGATGGTTGAGTAGATAATAATCATCTAGACGATGAGGTGTAAAGATAAAGTCCTTTGATAAACATATTAAATACACATAGCAAATATCTTCAACCCATATTGCAACCCCAATTTCCTGCGTTTCCGTCTGGGCACCGTTTAACGTAATAAATTCGGATTTCTATACAACATTCTCTATAGAACGCGAAGAATCAGATAACTCACACTCCTAGAGATAAAATCTTATTGAATATCTGCAAGAATCTTATGAATTTCTTAATGAGGCAGTCGACCGAAATGCGTAGAATATTGATAAGAATCTTACATAAGAAACTGGTAAGATTTATATAAGAATCGTAATGATTCGTGTAAAAATTTATAGAATTCTTATATAAGATATTTGTAAGGCAACTGCATCGAACGTATATAAGGTTCCGATTCTTACAAGCAATGCAAAATGAAAATTTCTGTTCAGCCAGTTATATCCAATCCGAAGGTTGATACTGTAGGATATAATACAATTTCATCACACTTTTTTGTAACCAGTGGGCTATATTCTACTTTCCTACTATAATTTACTGTTTCATACATGAATAAAATAATTCTCTTTTCTATTCATTTTATTTTTCTATAATAAGACCTTAGTCCCAAATGAGCACCCTAGAGGCACGCCCTCATTGTCTACTATCTGTAGACCGAATTTACTTCTCCAAATCTATCATAGGAAATCTCTATAGGAAGACAATGATGTTCGAAAAATAAGATTATACGTGAGGAGAATATGGGACACAAGATTTCTCCCGTTGCGTAAATTCCGCTTTTCCAAACCGATCTCTAGAAAAATGCACCACTTATGACTTTTTTTCTCTATAAAGATGGCATTCAATTCGGACTCTCTAAGTCGTAGAAGATAGAACAGCTCGAGTACTACTGACATGCATCAAAATTCCTTTCATACCCGTCTTAACAAAGCGCTAGAAGACGTCACAAAAGAACTTTCTGTACAGTTGGTTTAAGCTATATTATTCTATATTTAGATAGAAAATTTTATAGAAATTTCATAGAAAGAATTTTAAGACTTTTGTCCGCATTGTTTCCAGTTTCAGTCATTCGTTTTCATAGCCTTTGGTCTTCTTTGAGAAATGTGAGTGGTTGTGTCCGGGTATGGATACAGTGGATGCAGTGGCGGCAAGTTGTAAAGTAAACCAAAATCTCATATGTGAATGTCATTTGATATGTGATCAGTGAGAAAGTAGTGATTATTTTATAGACTTTTTCGTTTTTGATGGAAAGAAGTTCATTGGATGTAGATCTTGAACGAGTATCAAACGAGAATCATTCGATTTTGGACAAACTACGACGGCCGAGTTATGTAAATATTCAATATTAAGGCGCCATCTATATTGTAGAATAGTGAATATCTCAGTAATCGTAGTTTGTCCGAGAATGAAAGATTCTCATTTGATCCTTGTTCAAGATCTACATCCAATAAACTTCTTTCCATCAAAAACGAAAACGTGGGTGAGAGATAAGCACATCGTTTTCCTCCGATCGCACACCAATTATGTGTATCTGTCGCTATATATCTTAAACTTGGAGAACATGCGACATGTAGGTCTTCTAATCAATACAATAGATTTCTTTAATGAAGAGAATTTTGTTATGTTAATATGAAATCGTCAAAGTTGGTTGAGAAACAGACAAACTCTAATTGAATTAAGTTTGTTATCAATCAGTAGAATAATATAGCTGTAATCGAACGAGAAAATAAATTCAATATCCGTGGTTATAATAAAAGAGCAACTAAATTTTGTGAATATTTTTTTCAACCCACTAGCAGAAAGGTCACGCTTTTTCTCGGTGTAGTGGAGAGCTTTATGCGTTTAGCGACACGTAAAAGAGCCTATGTACATCTGGGATATAAATAGACTTTTGTGTATCGATCGTATTGAAGTGTATAGTGGATACATCTAAATGTTAAGGTGTCAAATTTTGATCAACTAGATGTTTCTTGCCATGTTTATGTTCTATATTCGTTAACCAGACCTAATTGTCACATTATAGTGAGAAGTAGAATGTGTTTTCTAAAAAAAACAAAGCATTTCAGCTATTTTTCTTGTATTCTACAATCTTTCGTCTCTATATCTAATTCCCAAGAGCTCGTTAGATAATGTGTGTGTATGACAGTAATGTTAATGTCAATGACAGTTAGAAAGAAAATTCTATTACCAGATAGATGTAAATCATTTTATTGTTTTTATGTTCTTCATGGATAATGATCACAACTGTTTCCGAAATATGCACATTGGCATCTATATATATTAAATCATCATTAAAATAAGGGTAGGAAGTAGAGATGATTGATTAACGATCACTTTATTTACTAGAAACGAGAAAGTAAATTAAAATCAAACAAAAATACAGGATATATATTGTTAATAGTAACTTATTTATTTAGAGATTAAATCACACAGTTTGAGTTTGTCAAATATTTGAACATTTTAGAGTTGGTTGGGTATTATAAATACTTGTATCATAAGATTGTGTATATCTATCATTGAGTTTTACAGAGTGACCGTATAAAAGTTTTATATTTTTACTATCTCACGAATGAAAGAATATCTTTCAAATGTTTGGACTATCAAGATCCCTCCGCTATGTGAATGGTCTTTTTTTCTCGGTTTATAAAGAAAAACGTGATGGTGATATATACAAGATCAAGATATTGATCGACTGGAAAAAGAAAAACTCTACATGCTATAATTCTCAGTTTCTTAGATGGGCAAACGAATAAATTCATAATGAATAAAAATCTTACTCTCTTGTCTTATGGGTAGCTCCCCCCCCCAAAATGCTGAAAGTCACGCAAGTCACTCGAGAAGGAAAGCATATTTTTTGAAAAGAAAAAGAACGAACCTGAGATGGGGTTTGAATTATCTGTGGTAAAATTTTTAGCTCGATAGGACCATTTTTTTCGAGGAGTCGTAATATGACTGGATGAAAATCAGAGTTTTCTAGAAAACCCATAGAAGAACATGTCACAAAATTCTGTGCAAAAATACTTCGATTTTCTTTTTCGATGTTCTATCTCAGTTATAAATTTCACCCCGATCCGACATCTGCGTTCCCGGTTTCCAAGAAGGTCAAAAAAGAGGGAGGATACCCTTAAGGAAGACAAGAGTATATAGAAACAAACCAAGATTTCTTTGTATTATTTCCAGTTGTATGATAATATGCTTTGATGAATAACACAACGTTTGACAACATATTGTCTTCTTCATAATAAATAATTAATACGAAAATATAAAGTAGAGATAAATACCATTTGTACATGACGTTGAGATAGTACTTGACTATAGTTTTTTAATATTATAAAAAATAATGAAACAGGTGACGACCGACACACGCAACAAAATAGAGGAAGTGGTTTTAGTCATACGTTTACGCATTTTCTTTGATAATTAACCCAGATTCTAGTCCTAAGAAAGAGGAATACTACTTCCTTTTCGAAATTGATATATCGAGGTAGTTTATCAATCTAATAGCATACAAAATCAGACTCCAAGGGTTGATAAGTACACATCTTTAGAATATAAACGACGAGACATTTAACTGCCACATATCTCAATGCCAAACTAAATGTTATTCAAGGAAAACAATCTCTTTTTTGTATGCATCCATCTGTTGGATGTACATTATTTTATGAGAAAAATTCATCTCGGTAGTATTGTGAAAAAACTTTTCCTTGAAGAGTAGATGATAATTGCTGACAGGTATCAAAAAGAATTAAGTAACAAAAAAGAATTTGACACTTTAGAACAAATAAATTTTCAAAATTAAGCAGTTTGTATCTTTAACTACTGAAAATAACTTTTGATCGAAAAAAGACTCAGTATATGTCATTAAGTTGAAGTGTATTTTCAAGTAAGTATGTAATGGTAGAATACTCAAGTTTAGTTGCCTGCTGTTGAAAATCTTTTTATGTACAATAAATGCTTCTAAACAAGAATATATTACTAGATTGCTATCATATATAAAAAATGGGTTTTAATTTGTATGATTAGATGATTAAGCGTTAATATCTATCTCTTTTGTCTGTCATGAAATCATTATATTTTGTATCTCGTTAATGTCTGTTTATATATAAATATACTATTATTTAACAGAGAAACGATTTAATAAAAAAGACTATCATTATTCTTCTACTAAATTAGACGTACATGCATGACATGTGAGGATATCTCTTCTAATAGGCTACAGCTATGCATACGGAGAAAAAAAAAGAAGTTTTTCCGCCAAGGTCCTTGCTGTGCTTGATCATGTGTTCTTGTTCTTCTACTTCATTTCTTTTCAAAAAATGTTTCGTTGAATGGGTGAGATATCCGGAAATACCAAAATTATTTTTAAAAAAAATCTCTTTTTGGTATTCTTTTTGATAAAACTTGGTGTTCTCCTTTCATTGAATAGATTATTAATGAGTTAAATCACACAGATAGTCCTTTTATTGTACTGATGCGTGTTATACACTTGCCAAAGGAAAAATACAGAAAGAAAATCTATATTGCTAGATAATTTCTTTTCTCTCTTTACACAGTTTTACTACTTATATAAAATGAAAAAGAATCTAAGAAAGGCGATAGTCATTTTTTTTTTGTTTATTTCTTTCTCTTCTTTTTTAAAAAAAAAAAAGGAAAAAAGGATTTTGCAAGGACGCTATGAATTTGTTCAGGAAATTAACTTGTTGTTGATCTATACACATATATCTATCATTCTTTAGTTTTCTTTTCTTTTCCCTCTTTTGAATATAGACTCGATATATGTCTGATTAAAAATAAAAAAGAAACTAACTGTAGTCTCTTAAAATGAACATATTACGTGATAGTCTTATTTCTATTCGGGAAATGGACAATTAAAAGAAAACGAAGAAAAAAAAGTGTCGAGATTTTTTTTGACATACAAGAACAATACAAGTGGTTAATATAGTGTAATATATTCATATACCTTTATTTTTTAATCGTTCTTTCTTCGATCTATATGATGACAAGTATTTTTTATAAACACCCACAATCTCAAATTGTTCAATTGATTAAAAATAGTAGTAATAATACGGATAATACTCAACAACAATCAATAGTAACAACAAAAAAAACAAAATTTAAAAATAGATGGAGACAATTATTAGCAGCAACAAGAAGCAGGTAATCACTTTTATTTTAATAGTTATAATAAGACAAAAAAAAAAAATTAGAAAAATAAGAATTTATAGAGATAAGAAAAGAAGAAAAAAAAGAAAAGAAAAAGAAAAAGAAAAGAATAGATAAATCTTTTTTAAATTAATTTAAGATTAGATTGAAGTTAATATTATTAAATAGTTGTTGAATATTTTAAAAAAAAAAAAAAAAAAAAATGTCTTTAAATATTTTTTTGGATTGAAGTTTGTTACAAGTAACAGCCGTTTTCAAATGCATCATAAATTAATATTATGAATGCGTTAACGACTAAATGTCAAAAAAGATTAACAGTTTATTGTTGTGATATATTAAAGTCGTGGAAGCATCATACGCGTAAATGCAATGGCTCCTTCTTTTTTTTTTTTTTTTTTGTCATACTGTCAAATGTCTCTTTTTTGCAAATAGAAATGAATCTATTATTTAAGTTTGATGTAACAGACACTTTGAATGTAAATCTAAACTTATTGATTTAAAATGTAAAATAGACCACGTTCTCATGGGTGAGTAATATTAGATCTTTAACTAGTTTTAAAAAATTTATGAAGAAAATTTTAATTCTCTTCATATGAAAATATAAAGTATCTTTGAAAAATCAATTTTATTTTTGTAATAAGAAATCAATCATCCTTGAAAAATGATATTAAACTTTCTCTAACTATCTTCTTCTTCAGTCTACGTAAAAGAAAGAAAGTTGGATGTTTTTATCGGAAAACAAAATTTAATCACTTACGACTGCCATTGAATATGGTCTTGTTTTTGGATTAAATTGTCGAAATAATAGTTTTTGAATTAAATTTGGGCTCGATGGAACTTGGTCTGCGGAGCGTTTATTGATTTTAATCTCATCTAAAAGGGAATAAAATATTTTTTAATATGATAACGAAAATTTGTCACGACAGTCTTACTTACCATCAGGTGGATCAATTTTTACTAATGAAAAACGTCTTGTTTGACTTCGAATTCGATTCATTGATACAACATTTTTTGGTGAGAGAGATGGTGTTTGTGAATCTTGATAACACTTAGATGTACTTAATCTTGAATCGTGAAGTTTTAATACTGAACTATCAGGAATGTCACATGTAGTGGATTTGCGAAACGGGCGTCTAAACAATAAAAAAGAAAATTACATCAATGTATGTAACAAGGAAACGAACTTTTAACTATCTTCTCAGAAGATTTGTCGTATTATATTCTGAGATCATATCAATGTCCATTTATCCATACACTTGATGAAACACTATGTTGGCTAATGTTTTACATCTATTTATAGAAATGCTTTAATGTCATTTCAATAAATGCACAGTATCAACAGTGATTATCAATGGAAGACAAATCAGTGCCATCTTTGATTTCATTTTCTTAGCTAATTGATGTCACAGAGATCGGCTACTTAGTGTTTTACCTATTACTCGTCTTCTAAACTTTTCAAAAGATGCGCCATGTCTTTCTCTACAAACAACTTTTTTCATCTGATTCAGATATTTTAAAAGTAGTGACGCATAATAAACGGTATTTTCTCAAATTGTCTCTCGTGTACTCTTTCGTCTTACATCTTCTTAGAGTCTATTTCTACGGTACAAAGAGTGACTTCACTGAAATTGTCTGAGAAACAACAAAAATTGATTTGAAAAAAAACCAAACAGATTTGAACAGCGAAAGTTAGTGAACTTTTCGGATTTATTGAGTATGTAACACATGGTATTTTCTCTACAAAATCAAAGAGAAAACGAATTCAACATGTTTAACTTTGAACGAGTCATAAATGATGGTGTAGTCAGAATTCTCCTGGGAGAGGAAAGAATTAAACCACCAAAAAGTTTTCATGCATGTAGTTTTAATGCAGATAAAAATTCGAAAAAGATAGAACGTTGACGGTCTGAGAACCTTGTCATAGAACTTTTCATATTTTTTATCTTTTGCAATAAAAGAGTCCATAAATTGTTTGCAGATATAATGAAGACACATCTTTTAAAAAAGTTTAGATCTCATGCAGAAGCATAAATTAATAGACGAAATACTAACTTTTATATTTTCTTTGTATCACCTGTCGAATTATAATTCAATTTAGTTCCACTATATCTTTCTAATAATTTGACATACTCATATTATACAACACTTACTCATCGATCATATCGAATATACTTTGTTTTATTGTATTTTTTCAGATAATTTTATTCATATTCTCTTCTTACATTCATGTCTTTTATTCAAATTTAATAAAACATTTCTATCATTAGTAAATCATCCAAAAACAATTCTCATCGGTGTATAATATGAATTTTTTATTTGATTCACATAAGGTGTTTTAATGACATCTTCATACGATATACATTCAACTGATTAAGAGTACCACTCTTCTCATTTTTAAAAGAGAGTTCATTTTTGAGATGATTTGAGAATATACTTTAAACTGTCCTATGCAAAAATGAGATATCTTCAAGTTCTTCATGACCTCTCTCTCATTCAGAGAAATGATGATTTTTTTTTCATATTTTTATTCTCTCTAAGCTGTAAAATCTTGTTTTTCTCACTTTCTGATTTGCAAAAAAAAAAAATTTTGTTTAATAACATAATTTTGGAAAAACAAACATTTTTTCTCTTCACCATAATTTCTTTCAGAAATATAGAATTGATACAAAATACTCGTAAAAATCAAAACATTTTACTAATGACAACATCCCGTATTCGCATGTAATCTAATACTCATTGCACATTGACTAACTCTATCAAAAATTGTAGAAAGGTGTTAGACCTATACTTTTTCCTAATAAATTTTCATATATATCTAATTGCTATCTTTCACAATTCAGAAAGTAAATACTTTTTATATATCTTTATATATATATATATATATATTAACATCATTTTCTGTGAAATAGAAAAAATTGTGAATGAATCAGATTCATGAATTGTTCTGAGTCAAATAAAACGTAAAATAATCATCAAATGAATACTAAAACATTGTATAAATTTCATCCCCCAATTTATGACATGCAAAATGTGTTCATTGAAAAATTATATCATGACATTTTTTAGTGTAGAATTTCAGTAGAATAATGATAAATACGAATTCTATTATACATAAACGAATAAAGAAGTCTGTTAATATTAATTTTCATTATATAGTTTGTATAAGGTCACTATTTTGATGGTTATTATAATTTCCATACTTATTTATTTAAACCTCATTGTACTGAAGATAAACAGATATTTTCTATAATTCATTTGTTTTGAGTCGTTATTTTATATTTAATCCTTTTGTCTTAATCAAACAGAAGAAAAAAAACCCGCAGGATAGATAAGAAATAATTCTACTAACTTATTCGTTGTATCAAAGAAAGGTCGTCGTTCTATTATTCCTTAGAGATATCGTCTTATTTCTCATTAGTTGTAACATACTGCTCATTTGACTATTTAATTTTTCTTCTTCTTCTTCTTTTAGCATGTTTTTTCATTAAATATTTTTTTTTATACATACTGATTCATTTCGTGCTGATTTTTGTTCAATAAATAATGTTATAATACTCTCTTCTTGCTTATCATTATAATAACCAAAAAGTAATTCATAATAAAAATAGACTAAATTTGTTGAAAAATCTATGATACAAGTGAATTTTTCTATATAGTCATTGTAAATTATTATTTGCAATTCTAATTGTTCAACATCATATTCAATAGATATGTTGTTGTTTAATTGACATTTTACAAAAAAATTAACAAAAAACATGTACAACAGAAGAGTAGGAAGAAGAAGCATCTTTTCAATTTAATACTCAAAAAAGAAAAAAAAAAAAAAAGAAAAAGAGAAACGGGAGTTATCATTAAAAATATGGCGCTTTTTCAAATAGTACGCCATATGAAAATTTAAAAATCTCTATTTCTGTCCGTTTAGCACGCACAACATTTTCAATTCATATCCTATATACAATAAAATCATTGAAGATAAAACTCATTACAAATTGATCCTATCAAATCTGTTATAAACACATATTCATATGAGTAAAAAAGAAGAAGAAGAAGATAGTTAGAGAAAGTTTAATATCATTTTTCAAGGATGATTGATTTCTTATTACAAAAATAAAATTGATTTTTCAAAG
>CAJNOQ010003122.1:0-21332 GCA_905250885.1 Didymodactylos carnosus | reverse complement strand
GTCCAATTATTTCTTCTGTTCTTTTTAGTGATTCTAAAATGGAACCAGGTAGAGTACACAAAAGTTCCGATTCATTCTCATCTTCCGTTTTATTTCTTGGTAATAAATATTCTGCTATATGTGGTAAGAGTTTATTCAATAGAGTATAAGAAGAATATTGAATAGAACGATTTGATGTTGATAATAAACGATATAAATGATTGAATGATGATTGTAACGAATCAGACCATGTCAAATTAATATCATCTGGATGAAATAATGGTTTCAAAGTATTAGAGATTAAATGATCATCGGGTATAACACATAGTGAACAACATAAAGATTTGACCATTTCATGACATAGATAATAGTTTGAAAATTCGTTTAATACACCTAAAAAAAGTTAATAAAATAATAAATAATTTGACTTGAAGAAGGAAAAAAAATATATATTCAAATTTTGTACATACTTGGTAAGGCGACGTATAATGGTAATAATTGTTGATAAATTTCTTTACTATACAATTTTTCCCATTCTTCTTTCAATTGTTTTGATATTGAATCACTAGTATCGATTGTCAATAATTCTCCAATTGAATACAATAATTTTGATGAATGATATAAGAGTAATTCTGTTGCTATTGTATTATCCGGATTATTTTCAACATTCATGTTGATCAATAGTTGATATAAATTAGTTAGATAACAAAGAATTTTATCCCAATGTTGTTGTTTTAGTGAATAGACAAATGTTCCATGTTCAAATAAATTATTCCAATATTTTAATACTTCAATACAAAAAATTGTTTCATTCCAACTCGATAAATCAAGTTTATTTGATGTTTTCGTTGATGAATACATTATATCTAATAGATCTAAATTAATGAAGAATATTCATTAGAAAAACATGTATCATTTTTAACTTTAGCAAATTTGAGCTAAAATATACCTAAAAATGATTGATTTATCTTACTATCACCAATAATTGTACCAATTTTAATTGATTGTTGTAAACATTGATTTAATGCTGCTAAATATAATGCACATAATTCACGACAACAAAGTTCACTTAAATACGGAATTAATAATTTTAACGTATCATCATGAAAACGAGAACATAATATAATAGAAGCATTTAAATATTCATCTCCAGATGGAATATTTAACGAATAATTTAAATCATCATTATATTCGTTCAAATTCAAATATTTATCTCTTAGAATATTGTAAGAATGATAATAAATTATTTCACTGTATAAATCGACTTCGTTTTCTGTTGATTTTACAGATGAGGCTGAAAGATAAAAACAATTATTTTACATTAGTCTTATTATCGTATCTTTCTTTTTTTGCATTGTATTAGAATAATGTCTATCCCGATGGTGAGATCAATGAAAATTCGCATTCGCGTCGAATTGAATTATTCTTTACTATTTCGATATGCAATATGTCTTCCTACTGGCTACAGGCTTACAATGTTTATCTTTTTTCTCACTAGTTCAGGTCACCATCTAGGTTAGATAACGATCACGACTCACTCTCATGGCATCTTCCCCCCTTCCTCAACACCTCCACTACGACACTTCGGCATCTCCATGTATCTGTTTAGAAAAATATGGATTCATTGAATAAACTCGTCGAAAATAGCTGGCCTAGAAAACTCAACAGAAATACTTAAATAAAAAGTTCAGAAATTATCAGCATCTGACTGTTTGAATACATATAAATAAAAAACATAAGAAATCTACATGATGACCTGAACTAGCCAGAAAATAAGAGAGAATTCACAAACACACCATATATCAATATGCATTATTATCTTCCATTGCATACCGAAATGGATTCGGAGCGTATGCGAATTCATTTTTTAAAAAATCAAATTCCGAATTGCATTTTTCAAGCTATGCCGATGTTGCTATGTTATAGACAATGATCATATGTACTTACACAAGAGATCAATTAATTTTAATTTTGGTTTAAACGATTGTTGATTAAATAATCGTTCAATTTGTTGTGTTAAATGTTTAGTCTCCAATCGTCTATGATAAAATAATTGTTCATTTAATAGAATTTGTTTAATAATACTTTGATAATCATCAAATTCTTTAAATAATAGTGAATTTGATTCAAATTGTCGAATTATAAATAAACATGTAAATTGTACATGTGTATAACGTGTGTAAGTCTCTTGTTTTGTCTCTTGACCAACGTGTAGTGGACTAGTTGGTATCAAATAACCTTTCATACTCGAATATAATAAACATTCAGTGAATGATTCTTTTGTTAAAGAAATTTTATCTAATAGATATTCATTCAATAATGGAGTTAATGATGATGAACCACCTAAATTATCAATGTCCAAACATATAGATAGAATACTATCAATGAATATTCCATTGTCTGATTGACTTGGAATATAATCAATTATGTAAAATTTTAGTTGAGTAAGAATTTCCTTGAATAATGTTGGATGTTCGACACATTTTTGAAGAGTAATAAACCATATATGACGGTAATGATCACTTAAATTAACATTTTTAACGAGTAAATTATTTATATCTGTTTGAAAATAGATTTTAAATAATTCTTGAGTTGATCTAAAGTAAATGCATATGCCAGTTAAGACTAAATATCTGGCTTAATTCATTAAAATAAAAGACGTATCTCGTCTTCCATATTAACTTTCCTTGAGCGAAGTAACTACTATCCATCTCAAAATATAAGGCAGGTCGTTGTTTTTTCAATAACTTAATAACGGGAAAAGATAGAGACTTGCGATTTCCAACAACGAAAGAGGACAGTTGACTTCATATTTTCATAAGCAAAACTGACTTTCGAAAAAATTTTTGGATCCGATTTTTTAGAGGATATCTGAAAGATCGGCTTATAGCTCTAAAGTTTTATATAGAAATCTATCAGTTTTTCTTCATATATGGATAGTCCAAGGTGCCCTCTACAAAACCAGATCCAAGCGACCTCTCGAAAATCCATGGTTCGGGAGCTATGGGCGGTTTCCTTGAAGCCTTAGGATTCCTCTGCCGTTAGGTTTGGGACAGCCAGAAATGAATGAAAACATAGGTTACCGACTGTGCTGAAAGTCGTGGTAATATTTGTTTTTCAAAATAGTTTCACAAACCTAGTGAAAACGTACATTAGGTGAAATATCCCATTGTTGCGTATTTTTGAGTAAAATTAAAAAATTCATAGCTCAGTCAAGATCAATTCAAGTTATGTCAGACTATCAAGAAGTGCTCTGTTTTGCCGGCTCAATATTATGCAGTTTAACAGAAGCTTTAGAAATCGACAGAAAATACTCTGGTTTTTGAAAGTGTTTTCTATAAACCTTCCGAAGTATAGGAATGTTTTTTACTATTGTCAAGTAAAAAATCGTTTGGAGTAAGTAAAACAAAATACATCTTGATAGTCTGACATAACTTGGATTGATCTTGACTGCGTTATGAATTTTTTAAGCTATGAGCCGATTTTCCAGAGATCCTCTGAAAAATCGGATCCAAAAGTTTTTTCGAAAGTCAGTTTTGCTTATGAAAATATGAAGTCAACTGTCCTCTTTCGTTGTTAAAAATCGCAAGTCTGTATCTCTTCCCGTTATTGAGTTATTAAAACAATAACGACCTGCCTTATATTTTGAGATGGATAGTAGTTCTTTAGAGATTTTATATTTTCACCAAAACAACATTAGCATCGCAACAGATAGTATTCTTACTTTTTCTCAAACGTTGAATATATTCGTTCAAATAGATATTTTGCTACATGATCAATATTTTTCATTAAATCAGTATCATTGACATTCTGACAAGTGACAGTGACACTTCCAGGTTTATCCGATTGTTGTTGTTGATTTTTTTGACAAAACAGTCGACATGCTAAATAAACAACTTGATCTTTTTGAATTTCGGTTAAAAATTTTGATTTTTCTGAACATAATAAAGATGAAAGCAATTGAAATTCTTCAACAGAAACAGGTAAAACAAGATCATTGTTCAATTGATCAACGTCAGCTGTCGATGTAACCGTGGCTGTCATATTCAATAATTGTTCAAGTACACCATGATGTTGTAACCAAGTGTGAAATGATGGAGATGATTCATAACGACAGACGATAGATACCAGTAGAAAATAAAATCGACGAGATGATTCAAGCTAAAATGGGAGAAATAACTTTAGAGACTCATATTTTCCGTAATAGACATTGTCCACATACTTTGATAAGATCAGCAAGAACTCGTTCGACACATTGAGCCGATGAATTAAATAAATTGAGCGTATAAATAGTCAATTGCAAAACATGATCTAATGTCGATTGTTTTTCGATAGAAATAACTAATAAAGGTTTTTCATAATTTAAATAGAATAATTCTGCTACACTATTTACATCTTTTTCTTCAGTTAATTTTGTGATAATTATTTTTGAATTTTGCTCATTATTGATTGATAATAAATGGGAAAATAAATCAAGACTATATTCGTACGAAATTTCATCTTTATTTTTCAAACAATAGTCAAAACATAGACGACATAATTGAATTGATAACTCAATTAGATAATCATTTTGTTCATCACTTTTTTCATCACTATCATCCGCAAATAATGTATCACCATTATTTAATAATTGTGGTGATGATGAAGCAAAACGCAAACTTTTCTGTTTTGGTGGCAATAGGACTGTTTCAAATAAATGACCTGCTTGTTCAAATATATATTTTAAATCATCAACTGGAGGTTGTTTATTAATGATAGAAGAAAACAGTAATAATACATTATTTAGATGATCATTGTAGAGTTTTTGAGGCTTAAGGGTGTTTAATAAATATAAATATTGGCGAGGATAAACGTTACGAATTGAACATTCTTTATCTGTTAAATAGACGCGAATCAATGGTAACATCTAAATAAAAGAATAAAATAAACATTTTCAAGTGTATATATTTCGTGATATGCCTGATGAAAAAACATACTCTATCGTTAATAAATATTAATTTTTGCTCTAATTCTTTATAATATTGGTCAAGAATATACATTACACAATCCATATAAGCTTTTAATAATGCATTTGCATTATTTGCCTGATGACGACCTTTTATTAATAACATTCTACAATATCAAGAACAATGAAAGAAAAGACTTAAATAAAATCTACGCTCATTTTTTTTACATACCCTTCCTCCATTGATGTGAAAAAATTTTCAATAAAATTATATGTTTTATCTTCGATAACTGTTGATGGAATTTTACTAATTAAGGACAATAGAGCGTCTTTTACACCAAATACATTTCCATAACAGCCGTGTCTCAAAAATGCCCATAATTTTGGTAAAAATGCTTTTTGATAATTGATATGAGACCAACAATCCTAAAATTCATAATAAAAGCCTTTGTAGACATAACCTATATATTATTTCTATTGAGATTTATCAGCCGCAGGTTTTTTTTTAATATTCTACTATGTTCGTGGACAATGGTTAAAAACATGTGGTGTTCGATGATTATAGATGAATCGATAACGCTACACGCGTTGAGCGATATTATTTTTGTGTAACTTCTCTCCTGAATTCCTCTGAAAGAGGAAGAATAAGGGGTGAAAGTTTGTAAACGAAGAAATTGCTGGAAATTTGAAAAATTTCACTTTCATCGCTCCTCCGCCTAGCGCTCGCAGTCGTACACGAACCCACGGACAATACTAAATATACATTGTACATGTGGACAAACTACTCGAGGCATAGATTCCATCCAGCCCCACCTTAGTCCATCACGTTTAAATGGAGAAGTTATACTTTAGACCCAAGGTCTGCGCTGATAAGCTTTTTTACACTTTTTCGATAATTGAGTCCTGGTGGATTCTGAGAATCTACTAGGCTAGCGACAGATCGTGCGTCTGAATTCTACTTACATCGAATGTTTCTAAACATTCCAAAAGATCAGTCCAAACTAGGGGACATATTGTCGGATCACTTTCATTAATTGCAGAAAATATCAACGGAATAAATTTGGTTAAGTAATCTTTCATTAAGTCTGGCATTAGACGTATCAAGGAAAATAAGCAACGATAGAATGAACTTTGAATCTAAAGGACAAAAAGCAGTGTTTATAACGCCATCTGGATAAAGGAAATATTACTTACTTGTTTTGATTTGAATTTTTCTAATTTCCAAAATTTGCCACTATCAAGAATTTGTCTAAAATTGTCATGTAATTCTGAAAGTTTGTTTGAATCAAAATAATTCAAAAATAAACTTAATGCAAGTAACGACTGAGTTAAACGTCGTTCATGACTATCATCCGTTTCTAATTCATTTTGTTTTCTACAAAGAAGAAATAGAAGTTTAAACAAAAGTTACACTACTAATTATGCTACTCACTTGTCTTTGAGCGCGTCCGAACATTCACTCAGTTCATCGGCTAAAGTCTAAAATAAAGATTTATCTCATGTTAGTTTATCTTTGGACATAAAAATAGACATTGTCATCTTAGGCACGTACTGACATTATTTCTTTTCTAGCGTAATAAACTACTTCAGCTTGTTTTTGCTCTCCACTAAATAGTTTTGTATACAAATATTTCGCTTTTGAAGATGCTGGTGCATAAGAATCACATTGTGCCATCAACCATGTGGGCAAAATGGACTTTAAATGCGGTAATAAATTTTTTTTCATTTTCATTCCAATTAAGTCGAACGTTGATTGACATTCATCTCTCACACGTTGATCTTGATCCTGCAATGAGAATCGAAATCTGAAGTACTGCAATGAAAGGTAGAATACTCATTCAGAATCTTGATCAAAGGATACGGACAACTGATCGGACTACAAGGGGAAAATATGACTTTTTGACTTTTGCATTTTTATAGCTTCTATTGGGCTTTGGTGAACATCGAAAGTCTATCAAAGTCGACGTAAATTCAATAGAAAGGACGAGGAAAATACATCAAAATCTGCATTTTTTCTTTTTATTCTTGCGGAACTCTTTTCAGAAGTAGTGATGTTATACTCTTTCTCCTCCGTTTGCCTTTCCATCAACCTACCATGGACCATTTTCGATAGTAACGGAAAAAAAATGGTAATATTGGTCGAATTTTATCGTCCATTTCACATTCTTCACTATAATCTCGTAATTCATCAAATGCTCTAATTTTCGTTGTTGAATCTTTTTTTGTTAATTTTCTTAAAATAACACGTAGTTCTGGATCAAGATCATGATCAGTTTCATCAAAATTCGTTCCCTCTGCTGTCATACTGGTTATATCGCCTATAAGCATACACAATAAGAACAAATATTATTAAAACTAATCTTTTGTGCCTAAAACATGAATCACTTTAGCAGAATTATTGAAAAAAATACCTGATAAAAGTGTAAATGGAGATACTCCATTTGTCTGAAGCAGCAACGATGTACTGGCTGCTTTTGCGCTACTGGTAGGCTAAAAGTAGAACAAAATAATTATCTCCTGCAACAACAGTATTCTATTACTGTTTTAACCTTTAAATTGCCCTTTGTACGTTGTGCACCACGATTTCTTCCTGTATTCATTTTGTATGTCTGATCGATAATTAAACAGCTCGACAAAGAATAATATAAAATACTGTAAACAAATCATGTCAGAATGAAAGTAACTATCTGTATTTTTACACGGTAATCAGAAAATTTTCTTAACAATTAGACATATCAAACATTCACATTAAAACAAAAATATTCTTGAGTCTAGAATTTCATGAAATTCTCAATTTTCCACTTCCAGTAACATAGAAACATTTTGCTTTATCTAACATATATTTGAAATTTTTGCTACACAAACAACACTCGATAATTTCGATAATAGAAAAAATGTTTAACAAATTACAATAAAAAAAGATCACACAAACTAAGAAAAATATTTTTAAGTTTTTTGTGTTATCATTTCAATTTGAAATCTTACACTCGGTAAATGATCAATAATTTCAGCTGTAACACGACACGGATAACCTAAATTTGTTAGAATACCTCTGATCAGTCCAACTGAATAAGACAAATAGGCTGTATGAAGTTTATCAAAATTATTACTATTTTGTTTCGTAGTCTTCGCTGATGTTTTATTTTGTGATAATGATGACGATATTTGTTGTAATAAGCGAAATTTTATATCTTGTATAACATAAACACCTTGATGATTTGTTCTTAAATTATCTACTTGTTTTTTAAATAAATTTAACCATAATTCTTTACATAAATACTTGATTGTATTTAATTCATCACGAAATAGTGGACTCTCCTTTGAAATACGTTCACTTAATACATAACCAACACGATAACCTAATTGAGATAAATAAAGAAAACATGTTGGTGTTTCGGATCCAACAATGACTTCTGAATTGTCTGTTGAGTCTTTTTTTATAACATCATTACAATAATGATCAACAATTGCCATATGAAGGTAATCAAACAATGTTTCATCGACCATCTACAAGTAGCAAGTCATACAAACGATATTCAAGTTTAGAAGTTAACAGTACTAAGTAGTCATTCTGTTTGTCTTATTCAATTAAAGATGAAAAAAGATTGTGTATACATCGCATCTAATCTAAAGAGCGAAAAAACTCTTTAGTGTCGTAAAAAATTTCATATAATTTTCATCAAAAGTCTATATAAAGAAAACAGAACAAAACAAAAAAAAGAAAAACATTTTTTTGTTTGTGTTTGATGATATATTACAACAAATATTATTCAACGAACAGAAAAAAGAACGAAAAACAGATTCTAGTAATCAAGCTTTACATGTTTGACTAGAAAAATGATATGTTTGCTTATCATTTTGGTTTTGTTTCAAGATCCGATACTCGACGAACAAACACATTATTTTTTGGTAAATCTCCATTGGCGTATAATTCTACGCCTTGTTCATAATTATAAGATGAGCCAATTGCCAATGTTGTTCCTTCAGGAGAAAAGGCTAGACTTGTGATGCCTGTTGGATACCTAAACAAGTAAAAGAGAATTTGTGAAAAAAAATATATAAATAAATTCATCGTATACGTACTGATGAAACTGACATAAACGTTTTTTATTGGATCCATCCCAAATATTCACAAAGCCATCGCTTCCACCCGATGCGAATGTACCGTATTGTTTATGAAATGTTAGAGCATTTACTGGATATACACATTCAACACCATTTTCCTAAACACCAAAAATAATTGAAAATTTTTTACTACTTTAAATAAGACAAAGTTACTTCACATACTTTAGAACGATGACATTTGAATGCATATTTCTTCTTTTGTGTCTCTGGATTAGAATCAAAAAATTCAACTGCCACACGACCTAAAAATAGAAATTGAATGAATGAACTGTCACGCTCTGTATTTTAGTTTAGAATACTATAACAGAATATTTTTCCGCTTGTATTATGAGAATAAAGCTTATATTAACTGTTATGCGATAATAATATAATATACTTGCCTTCAATTGAACTTAAAACATATCCTTGTTTGTTTGGAAAACATCTAATACATCGTGTTTGATATTTTAAATTTGATTCACGTATCTCTTGAGTTTGACCCATATTACGCAGATCCCATATTGGAACTTTTCGTTGGGCTGTACCAACAACTAGTATTTCACCAACTGTATCTAATGTATAAACCTATGAAAAAAAATTTGGTGTTATTCTCCCTAATATAACAAACACACAGTAGTTTACTTTGTCTGGTTGCATACAAGAAGTTGTACACGTAGGCACTCGTGGATCCCAAATTTTAACATAACCATCCCAACTGCCTGTTATAATAAGATTCAATTCATGACAATAATGAACACAACGAATAACACTTTCATGATGACCAACAATCGCTTCTGAAAAATACCTGAAATTACTCTGAGTATATGATGAATTAGCTGTCATTTTTATTATACGAACCTTGTTGAGTGTTTAAGTCACAAACTTTTAACACCCGATCTAGTCCACCACTATAAGCATGTGAACTGTCCTAGAAACGACGACAAAACAAGATACCATTTAAACTCAATAATACAAATGATCTCTCTCTCTCTCTCTACATACTTGAAAACAACAGTCTAATACTGGTCCATTATGTTTATGGCTCGTACGAAATGAATTTTGGTTTATATCATAGAGTCTAGATTGATAAATAAACCTTATTTGTACGATTAATATCGCCAACTGTTAAAATTAACTTACCTTACAAGACAATCCCATGATGAAACGAGTAAAAATTGACTACTACTAGCTGGTCCAAACTCAACTAGAAAATTTTAAATATAACAAGTTATTAACGGTGAAGGCAGATGAAAACCGGGGATAATGATAGCCCCTTATCTACATTAGAACAAACAAACGAATCATGTAAATAAATGAATAACCTACCAGCTGTAATGCCATCAGTGGGCGGGTTATTCAATTGATATTCGACCATTATAGATGAGCGTTAACCATACAAATCATCTAAAATACGTTATCTATTACTGTGAATATAATATAAAACAGATTGGATGTGAAAAAGGGTACAATAGTAACATTTGAGGGAAAGTGGCATTTTAGAACAAAATTTCATATTGTAGCCATTGTAACTTATTTTCCAGATTCTTTGAATAGAACTTTATAAAAACAAAACATACTGTTTAAAAACTACGGTCACAGGAAAAACAACAGCACAAGAATAAAAAGAAAAAAATTTGAAAAACACCGTCGTTGTATACTTTCAAGAAAAAAAGCTTTTAATGAAAAGAGAAATCATCAGTTTAAAACTACGCACAAAAAAAAAATATCACTTTTTATCACACTTTTATATTTTTATTTTCTTTAATATCTACTTTTCCATCGCTCCCACCAAAATAAGCTTTTGTTACCATATTAATAAATAGACCAGTTTCGACAACACCTAAAAGAGAGAAAAATAAAAAAATAACATATTTTAATGAGAAAATTATCTTGTCTTACCGGGTATAGATTTTAATGTTTTATTTATATCTGACCAATTTCTATTTTTAGTTTCTGTATCAAATCTCCAATCAATAATAAAATTTCCATTGTCTGTTAAAACAGGACCCTACAGAATAAAACAAAATATTTGTCGTCTGTTTGATGTTTAACACAGTACTTACTATTTTTTCCGTGCCTTCTCGTAATACTATATCACCACCTAATTGTTTACAGATTTCTCTCATACATATTTTAAATGCAAGAGGCAATACTTCAACGGGTATACCACGTTTCCATTTTTCACCTAATTCTTGAGAATTTTTTCTAAAAAAAATAAAGAAAAAAACACAATAGTTGAATTATTGTTGATTTGATATAAACCCACTTTTCATCAGCAATAACAATAAATTTTTTTGCACAATGTGCAATAAGTTTTTCTTGTGTATGACATCCTCCACCACCTTTTATACAATTAAAATTCTTGTCAACTTCATCAGCACCATCAATAGCAACATCCAACTAATACAAAACTCACAAAATATAATAAATAGTACAGACAAATATACTCAAACAAACTTCGGTATATTCTGTTAAACTGCCAAGACATAAACCATTTGAAATAATCAATTCTTTCGCCTAAACAAAAAGAGAGAAAGATATTGTTTCAAATAAATACATGCATTAACTTGTTTAAAATATTTTTTGGCTGTTTTCACTTGAAAACAGATTTTATGTATTACACACACACACACACACACACAAATACCTGATACGATGTTGGAATACATATTAAATCAAGTTTGTCTTGTCGAACTTTCTCAGCTAAAACAGAGCAGAACAATTTACAGAATGAGGAAAACATTAGCTGTGAAAAAAATCACCTACCAATTCTTTTTACGGCTGGAATAATAGTTGAACCAGAGCCAATTCCAACAATATGAACATTCTTGTAGAAGAAAGATTAAAATGAGTGATTAGTACTAGAGTTGAATAGTTTTAATAGATAAAATACCTACAGAATTAATATAATCATCAACAGCTGCATAAGCTGCAGCTTGTTTTGCTTTGTTTAATGCATCATTTGATGACGACATATTTTTAGTTGAATAATTGAATAAAAAAAAAATTTGTTTTATCCGACTACGAGTAAATATCTAAATAAAAAGTATTATTTATTTCTATGCAATATTTCGAATCACACTGCGCTTACTTTTACTGACATTTACTACATGTTAGTACATGCACCACTTAAGAGAACGAAAAAAAGAAAATAGAATGGACGTCAAGGTATATGTCGTATCATATCTTAAATAGAAATATTATATCGTGCAATTTGTATGCATTTAGGAAAAAATATTTATCATTCTAAGTGTAAAACGACGTTCCCTCAGTCTATAAAATGTATGATAAATAATTATAGGCAAATTCATAAAACAACTTTTGTCGACTTTTTAGTAGTATTTAATCGTGCACAGGGGATAAAAGCGTTTTTCTTCCCTAATATGTGTTAGATTCTAAATGTAGGAACTAACTATGATAATTAATTTCGTATTAGACATATTGACTATATTTTTAATACATTGCTTAAGCGTGAGAGGCAAACTTTAGCAACCAAAAAAGAAATATCAAAAGAAAAGATTGTTATGATAAATCTTTTTTAAAAAAACTTATTCAAAAATACATTTGTTTTTGCAAACTGAATCACTTTTCTTTTTTCAACAAAAAATGAAATACAACTAGCTACTGCATACAAATCTCACTTAATTGAGAATACGCACACCTAGACATGGGAGGAACCCAGGTTTTTTAAGTCCTGGTCCCCATCCTGGAAAAAATTATATTTAAGTACGAAAAAAAGGTAAATTTTTCGCTGTTTTTACGAAATTGTTAAAAAGATTTCAGGTTTCAATCCCGATTAAAAAGTTTTAGTTCTGGTCCCATTCCCATCGGGATCGAGACAGGAATGATTCACTCCATATCTACTCACACCCCATCCTATCCTATTCCTTTATTCTTCCAGCGCACACGTGGAATAAATTTCATTTTCATTTCATATAAGCATATTGCTCGAAGATAATGAAAACCACGGTAGTTTTAAAGAATTTTTAAATCGTATAGAAATCGGTACTTTATAGTCATTCATCGTTCAATTTAGTTATTCTCACTTAATGGTTGTATTATCAGAGTTGTAGAAACAAAGAGAAAAAGAACAAGAAATAATGTATCTGTATGTTTTCCGATATTTACAGGACTTAACTAGGCAATTCTAAAAGATTATAATATAATTTGTAACATTTCGTTTAATATTTGTTCTTTCAAAATTATAGGAAAAGTTTCGTCACTGTTGAAACTGACAAGATTCTTCTTTAAACCAAACTTGTTTACTTACTCTCTCTTAAATTATCTAAAACAAAAATGCAAAAGTTATTATTGTTGAAAGAAAAAGAGCACCAGTATAGATACTAGGATAGATTATTATATTCCATATAGTAGTATTGCCTCTCATTTCGGTAAAAAGTATTTTTATGAGTTAGGCGAAAAACCAGACTTTTATCCACACCTGAATAGAATAAGATTTGTTTAATGCATTGTGGTTAAACTTGATGACAACAGTAAAAGTAAAACCGCTATGTGAAGCAATCTAGTATGATCGACGCTTAATTTCATCTAGATCTTTTTCAATATGAAGGAGTATCGAGCTTCACATTGAAATACCTTTTTTAATGAAAAATTAGAATGATAGAGATCTCTTCCTATTTCAGGTATAATATTGTCCATGGTATCCTCTTTCAAGATGCTAGAGAAACAATATACTTTGTTCAGAACAATTTTTTTTAGATAAAACAAAAAATAAGAAAAAAAAGTTATCTAACATTAAATGCAACAGAAACAACAACAAAAAACCCAATAAACTTCAGTTTTATCTAGTTAATACAGAAATATTTGAAAAACTATGCAAAAAAAGAAAGTATGAAAGACAGAGGATACAGAAATGTACACTTTAATTATGTCGTTTTTTCTTTACTACTGATTGCTGTTGTTGTTGTTGTTCATTGATCGCTGAATGTGATCGTTTTTTCGATGCTTTTTTACTACGACTATTATTCTCATCTATCTCTATGTTTTCAGTGTTTGTTTTATCGTCCTCATCTTCTTGCGTGGCTGCTCTTTTGTTATTAACAGTAGAAAAATTAGTCCAAACATAATTTAGGATACGCTTTTCGGTTATTGGGCTTGAATATGATTGTGGATAAGTTTTTACCTGGAAATAATCGGTTGGCGAATGACACACAAATGATAATGAATTTAAATCCCGTGGATACTCTTCGTTTGGACCTAAATAAAAAATAGAAGAATATTAATATAGTACGAATAAGAGGGAATCGGATAAATTATCAGTTAAGAACGCGATACTTTTCTCGTAAAGTCAACTTTTCGAGCCTCTTTAGAATAATTTCAAGTATTAACAAAAAGAGTTTATTAGCCAAAACTGACACTCTATACCATCTACAAAAAACATTTCTTTTTCTAAATGATAGAAAAATTCAGAATAAGTTGTTTTACTACATTTCTATCTCTTGGAGCAAATGGCAGTTTGTTTACCTATGATATAAGAATTTGGGTTAAACTCATATTGATCATGGATTGAATTCGGTCGTGGTAACAGCCAGGTTAAAAATGCATAGGAATTTAAATGTTCATCTTGCAAAAGAGCACGAATTTGTCCATAATACGATTTTTGACTATCATCCATTAAATGTACAATATCACCTACTTGAAATCGACGCTCCTAACACAAATAGACAATAAAATAATTAGATAACTTTTCCATAGAGTGAATAGGTTTAATAGAAGCTAAAGAACGTACAAAGTTAATTATTGTGCAGAAAATGAACAGAATTAACTGTTACTATAATATTATTGCCAAAATATTGCATTAGTGTATCCTTCAGCTTCTATTAAAACTCTAAATTCATTAAAAAGACCTGTGCCTCTATAATACAGTCTTTCATTGTTACGATTTTTTGTAAAAACGTACTTTAGAATACAAAACGTCAGATAATTTGAATGCTGTTGGTTCTTGAAGATATTTTTCGGGCTAGAAAAAAACAAAATGGCATACTATAATTTTTTTAGGGCACAAATATCAAAAAAAGTATTCGTTTTTTAGAGCACGCTAACTAATGTGAAGTACAAAAACATCAGAGCATTATAATCACACGAGGATTTAATCCATCAGTATTCAGAGCACTAACCGATAACCATTAGTCGTTGAGATCTAAGCAATCGTTTGTAGTTTATACTTGATTGAATTTCCTTGACTACCTTTTTTGATTTAAATGCGATTGTTTTTCTATTTTTATTTCTTGTTGATATTGTTGAACGTTGATTTGCTGTTGATGTTGATGAATTTGCCCCATTACTGTTATTATTTGATTTTACTGAATTTGTATGATTTACATTTATTTTATTCTTCTGACTTTTCAATGTAGTGGATAAAGTTCGATTTGGTAAATAATAGCCAGTTAATATACAATGATTTTCTAGTCGTCCAGCTTCGTCAGAAGACGGAATATTTGTATCTAAACGCTTTAATTTACAAATTCGGCTTGTCTTATTGGAATCTGTTTGATCATTTAAATCCCTCAAAAAGCAATTATTACATAGTAACAAATCACGTGCCGGTACACGCCAAAAAATAGAATGAACCGTATCACATAAACGACAACGAGGATGCCGTGGATCAATTCTAAAACAAAAAAGAAATCTATTTAGAGAAACAATCGTACAAAACCTTCTGTATCACTTACGTTGAATGACATCGAATTCTCATAACAGAGTTCGTTTCTTGCGAAGTAAAACAATC
Source organism: Didymodactylos carnosus (assembly GCA_905250885.1). Taxonomy (NCBI): domain Eukaryota; kingdom Metazoa; phylum Rotifera; class Eurotatoria; order Philodinida; family Philodinidae; genus Didymodactylos; species Didymodactylos carnosus. Next base: position 5,556 of record CAJNOQ010003122.1, on the reverse strand, counting down.
AAAAATAAAGAGAACGCTAGAAAAGAGAAAACTTGTAAACAGTCCGTCAATTTGAAGTCATTAAATATTTATTGAGGCGAAAAATGGAAGAAAAACGCATTTATAGTGATATGATACAAATAGTAATTCGTATTACGCAATATTCATGGAAGATAGAAAGAGTAAGGCATTGAAAATCAAATATCGCTGTGTTTTATGTGCAAGCAAAATCTTATGTAGAATGAGATAAAGAAATTATAAAAAAATGACTTCCAGATACAAATAGAAAATACTTGTATTTGACTTAAAAACTGATATTCATTAAACCGTGCTGTGTGAGGTAAGTCTTCAATTGAGTTATAATATTAAAAAGTAAGCAAAGCAATAACCTACAGACTATAAAGTTTAACGCATAAAGTTAAATGAAAGCAATGAAAAAAAAATTATGACACAAATAAACAATAACAAATAGCTATATTTGTAATCGTGACCAATAGTAATGAGGCTTATGTTCTCTATTAATTCGTTATTTAATTTCAGTCAAGAAAAAATGGTTCGAGTCTCTTTTAAATTTTCTCATTTTCAAAAATAAGATATCTATGGTTGTTGACCATTGAATAATCTTCGACTGAGATGGCGCCAGAAGGAGGCAAGAGAGCAGAACTGTTATATCGTATGAATGTCTATTTATACGGTGAAGCTATATATGATTAGATTTTACTTCGAAGAGAACTTTTGAGCAATGTGATAGATAGGCTATCGGTATCAAAACATGAATGTTTTATGGGGATACAATTTTGTGCGCTTTTGTTTTAATATGTATATTATCCAGGATGTCTCGTATATTTCTATTTTAGATTAAAACTGTAATTAAGAATTGGGACAGAGGAAGATGATAGCCTAACTGTGTCTTTTTTTTCTTCATAATTTTAGTTTTTTGCATATCATTTCAAGATTAATTTGTTCTTTCTTGGTTCCACAGGTTTAGATAAGTAATTTGTTTATGCTCTGCCGAGAACATAACTTTTTTGTGTTCATGACAGTCTTTCGATCAAGAAACTTCAACGAATATTAATTGAAGCTGAAAAGTTATCCTGTCTACCTGATGTGACAGAACCAAAGAAAATTTATCGTTTACTGTTGAACGAGGAGACAAAACGTAAGTGTTTGCATAAACTATCAAAAAAGTTAATCTGCATTTCTTTATTGTCTCCGATAGACGATTGAAAATATGACGAGTATGCATGGCATTGTAACAGTGCTCACAATCGTCCATCAAGACCACCATATCTATTCAAAAAATATGAATATCTGTCGTGGAATGAAAACGGTGAAAAAAATAAAAAGTTTATTAAAACTGTTTATGTTTCAATGCAATGCGAAAATATGTTGTTATCGACGTATTTCGACTTGTTAGTGTGCTCGCGAGAGGTCATTTTGGAACAGTAAGTATTTTGTTTAATTATTGACATTCAAATAAAGAGAAATGTTAGCATTCAGCGTAAGGCTTATTGTTTTTTTATTTTTAAATGATGATATTAGCTGAAGACGTATGTCGTAAACGTGATTATTATTCGTTGAAAATATTGAAAAACGATGACATATTAGAACGTGATGAAGTTGAAAGTTTAATGTCGGAAAAACGTATATTTGAAGTTATTAATCGTTCTCGTCATTCATCTTTAATTAATTTGTATTGCATTAATTATTAACAAATGTTTTCAAACACGTGATCATGTTATATTTGTCATGAAATATGCTTATGGTGATGATTTAATGTTGCATATTCATCAAGACGTATTTGATGAACAACGATAGCCATCCATCACTGAAAAGAAATTGAAAGAGTATGGTTCATTGGCCAATAGGAACAAAGAAGAGGCAGCATTTTTAAAAAAAGCTAAATTAATTTGCTGAAACAATATTACATTTAGCTTGTTTATAATTATAGCATTATTTATTTACTAAAATAGAGGATACTTATTTTGTTATAAGATACGGTGTTTGGTAAAAAGCATAGATAGCATTATCTGCTTATACATTAGCTTGTTGCCGCACCTATAGTTGAAAAAGATATTTTCCTTGCTTTGTTCAATTCCAATTTATTCCGCAACCAAATAATTTGGTGTACATTGATAAAATCTATAATTTTCTTGCATTCTCCGGTACATATTATACTCATATTAGCATAGGTAAAGCTTTTTATGAGAACTTGCTTTATCATTATTGTTAATGATAAGATTCATAAACCACTTAAAATAAGTTTGGAGGACGTTCAAACTTGATGTTGTACATGCTTACCATGGTTTCAAAACTGACTTGAGCAAAAGTGTACTTTTATTAATAAAGTTTTCTAAAAGACTAGATAAAAAAACCAGCGCAATTTTTAAAGATCTTTAAATCATGTAAACATTGTTCAGCGTGTAAAAGTGAGTATGCTATCAAATGAACCTTTTCGCAAGGGCATTATGAAGGACGCTTGAAACAATGTTAGAATACATCACGTGCATGGACAACTATATACGATACACATCACTACTTCCAATGTTAAACTATTGTTGTACTAGGTTTTTATAAATCTGGAAATTTATATGATCTTGATTTAATGAATCATTATGACAGTAATGCATTATTCTGGAATAATTCTTCAAGTAAAATTCGTAAGGCTCTTTGGAAGTGGAAAAACAATAACTAATATTTTCAAAGAAATAACTGACATTTTACTCAAGAATGCTTTTCATTTATCTCGTTTCGCCTCGATCTATGTCTTTATACGTTTAGAAATCAATTCCGTGTGATTGCAAGGTTGAGTCAATTCCAAGATTTTCAGTTATCTCGGAAAAGTTCTGTCAGATAGGAAACAAATATTACTGACAACAAATTGGTAACATATTTGAACTATCTCGCCAATATCAGTTGATAATTAAGCATTTTAAAAAAAAGACCAACTTTCTTGACACGACAGTTATGTAAACGTATTTCTTTTTGCTGATGATCCTATATATTGTACGATCGAAGAAAGGTAGACAGACCTCCGTCAATACGTACTGAACGCATAAAAATGAAAAAAGCCTAGCCAACACAAACTATACGTAATATCCAAATGATTATATTCACCGGTTATAATCATAATTTTTTTTTCCCGTGACATTTTCATCACTACTTTTTGCCTACTGTTTATGTTTTCTATGTTTATTTATTAATGTTGTTTTAATGTTTATTTATAGTTGGATATAAATAAACAATCATATATAATGCAAGTAACCTTGTTTAAAAGATTAACAATCAGCCGTTTTGAAACTAAGATTTTAGTTGTTTTCTATTTTCTCTGTAAATATGCCAGCATTACTATACCGAAGATATGCCGTGTGAACCAAATGTGAAAATATAATCATAGATACTATGAATGGTTTAGAGCAATTATGTAGAGCCTTAAAACATTCAGCGGTCCAGATTATGAATGATCGGAACTAGTTTTCTCAATGATCATCAAAAACGATACCTATAACTCTAAAAAAACAGGTGCTCAATACGTTTTTTGTTTTAACGTATACAAGACTGATAGTTTCAACTACGTTGTTGATTAGTATTATAGCCAGAATCTTCTCATCTATTTGAGCAATTAAAAATACGATTCAATAACATTTCCATCCTATTTAACTATTAGTCCCTAAGTAATTGCTAATCCTATTAGATAGTTTTGATGCTTCTCGTATCACATGTATATCTGAGATCTAATAGAAAATCTTCCAAATTCTTGAGTGATCAAATATTATACTTTGCTATGAAACGTTGATATCTTACCTTATGCTGATCTCATACAAATTCATTGTTTGCATACACTAAGAAGCTTTTTAACTGAAAAATGAAATATTGTAGCGGTACCTTATTTGTTTTATTCTTTTCATAAGTAAATATTTCGGATTATGCTTAAAATTTATCATACATACCTTTGATGTAGGATTGAGTAAATATCTATTTGTGGATCAGATTCTTCACTAGCATCATAATTTTGACTAGCATAAACATCTCGTCTATCTCGATCTAACATATAAATCCTTCCTCATTTTCGAATACATTTTGTGTTTTCCTCTCGTTCTTACCATGTGTAGTGATAAACACATATCTTTATCTGATATCTCTTCTAACCTTTTCAGAAAACTTTCTTTTAGCACAACAATAACTGTTCTCAGTAAATTACATGTTTTCAGGTCAATTCATTTATCACACTGAGTTCAAACAAAAGCAGTGATCAGTAGATTTGAAATAAAATAAAATTGGACTGCATTAAATTAACAGTTTTATATTATAAATCACTTATATAATAAAAAGACTTCACCGAAAAAGGGAATGACGCCAGATCCAAATTCAAAGTTTGGAACAAAACAAATGTTCTTTAAGTTCAAAGGCCAATAGAAAATTACTTTATGATTCTTGTCTCCACTGAGAATCAAAAACACAATGAAACAAAACAACTACAACAAATAAAATGATACCATATTGAGCATCTAATGAAGACAAAAAAAAATGAATGAGTATAGTCTATAGAAATATGTACGAGTTATACAAAGAAAAGTAGAATTTATTAAACAAGAAAAACTAACAATAATATGTATAGACTAGAAAGCTTTTCATTAATTTGTTGGTGATAATGTAAGTGTAAAAAAGAAATAAGCCAATAATAATTTCATTTTGTACAATTAAAACAACATTTACTTTAAAAATATACTCTATTGTGCATTCACAATGAAAAGTATAACGAATATGTCATTATGAACGATTAAAATTCTTCTTTTAAATACTAAAATGAACTTTGAAAAACTTAACATATTCTAATGAAAATTAAATAGTATTTGGCAAATATATCTCGAGTTGTATTCATCAAATTGTTGAAAAATTTTCCTTATTTAAAATAATTTACACTGTTTATTAGATGCATGTTTATGAATAAATTTTGTTTACGATTATACTAGTGTGTTACAAAATGAAATTACTGTGATTTTAGTCTGACATCTTAATTGTGTTCCTTTTTTTCTTTTGAGTAAATAGAAAAATATAAGTGAAATTACTATTGATATTCGATTATCAATATTCACAAATCAAGTAAGAGCATGAAAGAACATGGTCAATCTTTTAGTAAACTTGAATAATTTTTAAAGAATTTCACCGAATAAAAATACAAATATATTTCCTCCCTCAGTAAAAGAAGTTTAGGACGGCTAAGTAGACTAGTTTAGAGAAAATGTCAACATGATGTTTGTTTGTGCATAAGTTGCTTACAGATGGTGAAAATTGAATTTTTTCATCTAATATTATCAGATGGTTGCAGATATAATAAAAATTATTATAACTTCGAAAAGTCCTTGCATTTTGAGAGAGTTTGCTGATATAAATTAAGCACAATTTTCTGAATTAGACACAACTATTGATACAATTAACAAACTTTCTTTTATTAAAAAAACTTTTCCTGTTTTGTTCTTGCTTCCCTTTTTTGACGCTCGAGTCCCGGAAAAAGAAGCAAGAACAAAACCATATACTAGCTAAGCGCGGGGCGGGGCGGCGGGGCGGGCGGGGGGG
>CAJNOQ010003121.1:0-21334 GCA_905250885.1 Didymodactylos carnosus | reverse complement strand
AAAAAAATGGTGACAAAGAGACCAGTTTTTGCACGCAAGTAGTTGCATTTCACAGTAGAAATGAGGGGTGTCAGAATATCAATACGCAGTGTATTTCGAAAACCGAACCAGTTCTTAAAAAAATGTGTATGAGCTTGCTGAGTTTGGTGTATTCTAGTGTATTCTCGACCAGAATACACTTTTCTATATATAGCTATGTGTAAGAGTTTCTGAGCTTGTCTAGACGCTGTCAAAATCAGATTAAAATTGAGGATGTGGTGTTTGATGATATGCCCTACTTGGAAGTTCGGCAAAAAGAGTAGTTGTTTATCCACTTATGCAGCATGTATAAACTTCTACGTTGTCACCAATGCAAAATCCGTATCCGTATCCACACATGTAGATGTAACCGAAGGCTTGAGATGCAGCAAGAAGCAGTAGTGAAATGTTGACGCGTATCTCACTCTCATGCTACACCCTTCCCCCTCTTCCATACTATTACAGATATATGCATATGTCTGATACAGTTCTTTATCGAATAAAATCTCAAAGACCTGTGCATTGAGATATGTGGCTATGTGTGGCATATGGTTATGCATATCTAGCGTGCACAAGTGGAATACACCAAACCCAGAAAGCCCAGCATATTCTAGATATCTTTATAAAGAAAAGTGTATTCTAGTCGAGAATATATCAAAGCAATCATTTTTAAAAACAGTTTTTGATAATATCCTGTGTTATTATATTCTGACATGTCTTCAACAAAGTCAAAAAAACTTTCATGGTTCGAACTAATCCGAAACACTCATAGTCTAATCGAATCATACGGAGTCCTGGTTTATATTGTAGTTCCGAGCAACTGAATAATGAATATGATCTTGTTAACACACATGTCCCCAGACGCACTACTGACCACTGCAACATCCAGTTTGTGATCATTGTTGAAATCATCTGATATTACAGAATATGGGCTGCTGCCAACCGTATAATTCATGTGAATCTAAAAGGTTCCATCACCTTTACTAAACAGTAGACTGACGGTATTATCGCCCACGTTGGCCGCTGCCAGATCCATTTTGACAGTTTCGAGCAATCACATAATGAATATAATCTTGTTAATAAACATGAGAAGCGAGAGTAAAATCGAGATGCATCGATGAAGGGAAATTGCTAAAAAAACCCAAAGAAGAAATTAAACTCCGACGCAGATATTTGAACACATCAGATTGAAAAATAAATAAGGGAAGTAACACTGTATCACAGTTGATGGTTACCCCTAATGCATCATTAACAATCGGTGCGCTGCACACGTTAATAAATTCAAAGTTTCATGATTAATTAGTTACACGTGTTCAGAAAAATAGACACGTCCCCAGACCCAGTATTGACCACTGCGAGATCCAGTCCGTGATCGTTGCTGAAATCACCTGATATTACAAAATTTGGGCTCCTACCAGTCGTATAGTTCTTTTGAGTGAGAAAGGTTCCATCACCTTTGACAAGCAGTCTCCGTCATCAAGTATAATTGCTGTTTGCTCGTTCCGAACGTCGTCGCCTGTCACTACCACCTGTCTTTTCTTTTTATGATCTTTCACCTTCTTTCGCTTTGTCGATGACCATCGATGCTTAAAAATCAAAGAACAATTATTTTTCAGTGGCAGCAAAGATCAATAGTTATTGGTACCTAAAAATCATTGAGAAATCATCGAAAGCGTAAGGGTGAATTCTAGTGCGTCATTCATACAAATCGTCCTGGTGAGTTTCAAAACTTTATCCTCATCTCTTACTATCATTCTCTCCTGATCGCCTTCTGTATTCTTCTGTTAGAACTCAACAATAGCATGTGTGTACGTTTCAACCATGAGATTTAATTTCATAAAACTTTAATAAGCGATCAAGTCGTAAGTACACACCTGCTCATTTCTAGGCTTGCGGTCATTGACCTGACCATCAAGTGTGATAACCTTGTTACCACCTTCTTGTTGTACGATTTCAAAACTCTCGATTTTCGCATGCGCTTTGTAATCAACAATAATAAATCCCGTAGTTCTCATCGTTCTCACAATTTCCATAGTTCTCATAGTTCTTATAGTTACTGTAGTTCTTATATTTCTCACAGTTCTCCTAATTCTCATAATTGCTATAATTCGCATAGTACTCACAATTATCTGAGTTCTCATAATTCCCGTAGTTTCCATCGGTCTCATAGTTCTCATAATTTCCCTAATCCAGTAGTTCGCATCGTTCCCCTAATTCTCCTAATTCCTCTAGTTCTCATAATTTTCATAGTTCCATAGCTTGAAGAATACACATTCGCCGAAAATTTGATTTTCTAAAAAATGAATTCGTATTCGCTGGGAATTCATTTCGGTATGCAAAGGATGATAATGCACATTGATGTATATGGTGTGCTTGCGAATTCTCTCTTATTTTCTGACTAGTTTAGGTCACCAACTAGGTTAGGTGACGATCGATTGCAAATTCTCTATTATTTTGGGTGGGTCTATTGCCGCTTACAGAAGTGTCAACTAGAAGCTATTGCCACTTCCAATAGAAAGTGTCAATAAGGAACTATTGCCACTTCTTGCCACTAAAAGCTTAAAATGTCATAATTACTGGAATAAAACACAGCAACAAAATAATTTTAACCATTTTTTAAACTCGACTATTACTTCTGACACTTCCGAGACCGATCAGATCGATAGAAGATAAAATTCTCTATGGATGGATCGAAAAGAAGTTGGTTGTGAGATCAATTTGATGAGGCGAAACATTCTTTTAAACAGAGACAACAAGCCTGTCACAGTATGAAGATTGAGTATACGCTGATATTTTAACTATTACTCTGAGGGATCTTTCTTGTTCGACAATCCAATTTGGCAGTCTTGTAGAGCGCGAAAACGGGCTTAGAATGGAGTCTCCAAATTATAGGGATTCTGATCCGTTCTTTAGGACCGATCAGTTGTTAGTCATGCGGGTGATTATTATTTCTTTGTACTTGGTATCGATTTATGTCCAAAAGAATGTTTAAAAATCTTACATTCAATGATTGGTAGATGTACATATCACAATTCTGGCACTTTCTGTTGAAAGTGGCAATAGCTCCTTATTCACACTTCTTGTAAGTGGCAATAGCTACCTGCTGCCACGCCCAGCCGGAATGGCTCAGACTTATAACCGGGCCGACAGACCGGCCGATCCGCTCCGGTGTAAAAGTTTGTACCGGCCGGTCTCCACCGGTCTTTTGCCGGTCTAGAAAGATTTTCAAACTGACCGGTGCTTGACCGGTTTTTTCCAGTTTTGAAATTCGTGGAATTTTTCTCTTCTTCACTAAAAAAGAGTTAGCTTTTCCACCCTATCGTCCGTCTAGAAAATCTTTGAAAATCGGCCAACTTTCTACCATTTTTTCACCGGTCTAAAAATAACCGCTGTTTTGGACTGGACCGGCCTCTTATTTTTAGGCCGGTTACAACTCTGGAATGGCTCTTTGTTGACACTTTTAAGCTAGAAAGTGGCAATAGCCCCTTATTGACACTTTCTATTGAAAGTGGCAATAGCCCCTTATTGACACTTTCTATTGAAAGTGGCAATAGCATCTTATTGACACTTCTTGTAAGTGGCAATAGCTGCTTGCTGCCACATCCGAAAGTGGCAATAGCTTCTAGTTGACACTTCTATAAGTGATTCCGTAAATTAAAACCATCCATCATATACACATTTTATTGAATCATTTGTTCTCATTGGATTTTTAACTTTGAATGATCTACTTTATGTTCTCTGCTCTAGTGTTAGTAGAATAGCCATTTTTGCAAATATAATTTTTTATTATACAAATACAATTTTCTTCTGTTGTTCGATCATCACTAACTATACTCATCTTTGTAAAATGAACTTTCAACAAATAGTATGGATGTAAGTGTGTATATATGCTTTAAAAAGAACTAATCACTATTTATACATTTTTCATCGTTCTCCAAGTACAATGAATCTAAAACATTTCCGGTCAAATACAATTATTACTTGAGAAAAATGACTTGTCTCTCCTTCGATGCTTATATTCGGAAGTAATGCCCATTTTTCTTACTTCAAACATGATTAAAATCACATTTGCTTTTCTGTTTCTAGTGGGCAGTTATTCTTCTTTTCTTTTTCTTTTTTTTTTGTTTTGTTCAAAAAAGAAAAGACTTGAAAATTAGTTCAACGTCTATACTGCCATTTGAGAGTGGACCATAATGTGACATACAATACAATTAATGTTTAACAAAATAAGGAAATATAGTTGTTCAACGAGACATATTTAAATATATCAAAAAAACGTTTTATTAATACTTCGATGAATTACTTTTAAAATTCGAACTTTTTAGTGTGAATAGAAGCGAACGATCTTAACATGCATCTAATTAGTTGTTAGTTAAGAGAAATATTAACCTCGTTTTGTTTTTATAACATGACGTCGTCATCCTGATTGAAGTTGACTTAATCAATAATTTATGATTCTTGTACTTTTTTTTTTATAAAATAAGATCAAAGTTCAAATGTTGGTTACTAGTCTATTCACGACATATTTTGAAAAAAAATGTTAACTAACTCTCACTATTAGGTTATATTATATCATTAATAGTCTGCTTGCAATCATAACTGAAATTCACTCATCTTTTATTGTTGCTAATAACAATGTTATATTAATAAAAAAGTTCAGATTTGATCAGTATCTGAAGTCAATTTATAATGGTTTTGTTCATTTTGTATCCTTTAATAGGAAATTAAACATTACATATGTGTGGTGGAATGACATTGATCTAAAAAGAAAGAAAATATTAATTTAATAAATTGATAATGATGTTCGAATTTGTCCTTGGCCTCGTATATGAAATAATCATGCGTTAAACGATTATGACTTTCACTTGAATTAATTTGGTTCTGTTTTCTGCTTGCTTCGCAGAAAAAGAAGAAAAGACGAAACACATACTATTGAACGGAGAACCACAAATGTCTTCTTACTATTAAACTAAATAAAAGAATGATAAATTAATTAAAGAAAACCAAGTATTTGTTAGATAAAAAAATTAAAAAAGAACCTGTAAAAAATAATCAAATGATCAAAACATTGCACACAGGATGAACTACTATATCATATGAAAAATTGTACTCTAGAAAGTCAAATTAGAGATCAAATAATATTGCATATTGTTAAGAGAATTTCATTCCGTCTTGGAAGAGTATTGTATATATATAAAAGAAATAGTGTAACGTTCTAATGTTTACTTTTAGTGTATTTGTTGTTTACATGACGTGTGAAGTGAACCACAAACACCTTTTTTTTCTTCTCTCTTTCACTATCTATCTTTATGGGAAGTGTATCGTATCATTCAATTATATACATGTATATACAAATAATTGTCTTTTGATCTTCTTCCTCTTAGTTGATAAAAGAACATAATACACATTAGAGAGAGAGAGAGAGAGAAAAAGAAAAACATTCAACAACAACTTTAATTTGACCAAAGGTCATAGTTTATTTTCCTACTACGTATTACTAGTAGTCTCAAAACATCTTGCAGATTAATTAAAACACATACACAAAAGAGCCTCATTGTAAGTGCTCGTCTTTGTTAAATAAATAAAACAACTTTATATGTGAGATTATCTTTGATGTTGATAACAAGCAGCAACATGAAGAAAATTATCACTTGTTCTTATAACATTGAGGATATCAAAGAAAAATTAAAATTAATTTGAATTAATAAAATTCAATTAACATCAAAAACAAATTTTTTTTTCAATTCAATTATTCAATTTTTTCGCATTATTCATAGAACGATTCTAGAACTTCTTTCTATTCATTTATTTTTCTATAACTTAAATTTAAAATGGAAAATTTGACGATTGAATATACTCGGAAAATATATCGTTATAGATAGATAGATCTTTAATTATACAATCTCCTTACATGTTCTCATAAAATGCGTTTAATATAGACAAAAACAAAAACAAAAATTAAACATATCCCGTCCGATTAATTTCTTTTTCTGTTAAATTCAAAAGTGTTGATATGATATTATGTACATCATTCATCATCATGTCTTGTTAGTAGACTAAACATATCTTCATTCAATTTATTTTCGTTCTAATTGTCATCAATAAAATAGATAAATGTATTTACTTCACACTCTGTTTTTATTATCGAGTTCGAAAAAGAAATTCCATTTGTATAACAATAACGAAGAAGAAGTAATTAATAAGGAGAAGAACAGAAAAAAAGATGTCGATAGATGTAATACTCATAGAAGTAGACAAATAACTTAATCAACATACTTCAAGTACATGAACAATAATATATTTTATACTACATTATAGTATTAGATAAATTAAAAAAAATTTAGACTTAATTAACACAAGTTTAACATTGTGTTAAAAAATATAGTTAATAGAATTGAATAATAATTTTAGATATCATCGTTCAATCGTCATTTAGTAAGTTTAATTACATCCATTTTGTAAATTTATTTGTTGTTGTTGTTTTTATTTCATCTTTTCACGTAAAATTCTATCCATAGCGAATCGAAACAGATTTGGCTGGAGTTATTTTGCAGACGAGTTGAAGAAAAAAATTTTTTGCAGGTTACTTATAGTCATAACGTTATGACTAATATAAAATATCTGTTCAGGTTCGCTCCGTTACTGCGATAGGAAACATTGTTTGTAAAATAAGTAACTACTTTTTTTCTCGATTACCCATAATCATACCGTTATGAATAAAATAACGATAAGTAGCTCGAGTACAGTATAGAGAGAGATGGTGCGAGCTTCGTTTTCATTGATAGAAATCATGAAAAAAATTCGAAGTCAGACATGGTTAAAAATGGAAAAAGTCCAAAATTTTCTCACACTCTCCAGCCATGGAAGCAATCTCAGTGCTAAAAGTTGTCGGTATAGAGTTAACGCTGTCTAAGTAATAAAATTACGATCTTTCTTTCGGAACAATCAACAAGAGTCAGTTTTACACAAAATACCTCACATCTCAGTAACGGAGCGAACCTGATAAGAGATATTTTTTTCTTAGTCATGAAGTTATGATTATAAGTAACCTACAAAAAAAAGAAAAACGTTTTCTTCAACTCGTCTGCAAAATAACAACAGTCAAATTTGTTTTGACATCATATGCTTTTATATATGCATAATTTTACTATAAAATCCTGTTGATATAACTAATTAATGAATTTTACAATAGAGAATAACATTCAATGTATATAATTTCACTCTCAATACATTCAAATTTTTCTAATTTAGAAAACTTTATGAATTTTTTCAATATCTACTATACATAGCGTGTATTTATGTGAATATCGACATGCAAACTAACGTATCCTTATTACTATTTTAAGTTATTCGTTTCTGATGATTGAATTTCTCTATTAAATTTTGGTGATTAAATTTCATTTCGGATTCATTTTATTTTTTGTGACTTGAAGATGTTGTTGGTTTTGTTTTATACTTTAATATACATATAATGGAATCGTCAAATTTTGTTCTGAAATCTTTTTAACAAATTAGCACTATTACGCTTCTCTCGTGTACAGATCGATTTTTGTTCTTTCAAAAAAATAAAAGAGAAGAAAGAAAAAATAAATAGAAGAATAGTCTATGCCTTTTTCGTCTTAGAGAAGAGAAACAAAAAGACGCAAGACTGAACAAGAGAAAGAGAAGAATATGTTTTGCGATCCATCTAATAGTGAAGAAAAAAATTTTTCTATAAAAGAATTTCAATCAATTTATAATGTGGAGTAGTTTTAAATGATCGACATTTTTAAAGATATGATCGTATTTTCAGATAAGGTAAGAATAAACTATTTCCTAATTGAAAATTTATTGTTCAAATTTTTTAATGATCGTACCTATAAGAATGTTTATAATTTTAGAATGAATTGATTATTTTGAAAAAGGGATATACTAAATATTTAATAATTTAGATCACTTAAATTATCAACTTTATTTGAATCTTTTTCTCACACCATTACGACTAGAATCTTTCGAGTCTTAACAGAAAATCTGAACTTTTCAGCTTTTATTTCAATGAAAGATGTATAACTCTCCAGAAATTGATATATCTTAATCCCTAAACGTTAGCTAGATGTATGTTTGATAGTATTAGAATGTGTTCTATTGGAAGCTCATGATTTTTCTTTAGAAATCCAGTTTGTGTAGTATACTCATTAAAGAAAAGCCTATAAAATATTCGATTCATAATCTGAATTAAAAAACTAATTTTTTTATAAAAGTATATTTCGATGATAAATTAAGGAATCACTTGATGAGATTCCCTTGTAAATAGCTTATGGTTTCTCGTTTAGTTGTACTAGTTTGAATATAAATTATATGTATACATTTTCTCTTAAGAATCATACAATGTCGTTATTGTTGAATTACTGTTAAAATTCTTGATAATTTTATTTTAAAATGTATAAGTATATATGTCAATTTGAAATGTAAAAAGATCATCGTTTAGATAAATGATTTGTCACGTATACATATACATTTATCCTTGTCATTTTTTTAAGGGACTAGACTATAATAAAATATCTTTAAAAAATATTTTACCTTGAGTTAAGATTTTTTTCTTATTTTTATTATTAACAAGTATTGTAGACATGAAATATATATATATATATATCGTGATGATAGTGTAGACATGCAATTTTTAAAATAGGATTTTAAATTAGTTAACTAATAGATACATAAATAGGATTAAAATATTTGATTTTGATCAAAGATTTCTATGATAATACTATGTAAATAAAAGGATCATTTAGCTAAAAAAAACAACAACAAAAAGTGTTTATAGCACACGTATGATTTATCCTCCTTCAATTTCTTCTTACTTTTTGTATTTTAGTTTACATTTTATAATTTTAATAATTTGTTCTTATTCTTTTTCAAATAATTAATTACAAATTCTCTATAATATTTGATTTTTCTTATTTGAAATGGTAACTATTTTCCATTGTTTAATGAGATTCACAATTAGACATCAATAGTCTCACTAGCTAAATTTAAAAATGTTTTTAGGAGTTATATGATAATATGATTAGTTAAAGAAAATTAAGATGAATTATCAAGTATGAAAAGTGAGAAAAAATGTATAAAGTATACTGAATAAGAATGGCATGGTCATCATGCATATAATACAATTTGACATTTTTTTCTCAATTCGTGAGCTTATCGTTTACTAACTTTAAGTTTGATAATTGAAAATAATGACAAAATCTCTTTCATTGTAGAAAAAATTGTCTGTAAAATATCTCCCGAGGCATTTGAACATTATGTTATACAGTCATAGGATGAGCAGACGAAAAAGAAGAATATGTGTGTTTAATAATAATAATAATTGTCAAATAAAATCAGATAATAAAAAAGAAAAATATTATCAAATCAATATTTGAGTGTTGAAGAGAAAATTTAGTGATGCTAGTCTTAGATGAAAAATCATATCAACGTGAAGAAAAATATTAAAGTTCATTTAGAATCGTGGTAAAGTGCTTTTTTCATCATTTTATTCAAAAAAACTTTTCCTACGTTTGACAGTATATCCTGTGCTAAAAATAGAAAATCTTCGGGGTTATCGAGTGTGATGAATACGAAACAGCACTTTTCGCGACTCTAAATGAACTTTATTTTTCTGTCAGTGATATGTAAGAAACAAACTTGTCAAACTTTTTTAGTAAAATCTTGATAAGAAGGCATAGAAATCTAAGAAATTCTTATAAGTCAAAATCGTGATAATCTTGAAATTTCATTAGTTCTAGTATCAAGATCCTTATAATTCTTGAATCATCGTTTTTGTTTTACCCTTTTTTTACATAAAAGTGTGAAAATTTTCATTCTCTAGAATAACTTCGAAATGTTTTTTTTTCTTGGACAGCAATGTCTAAGGAAGGATCTACGACCGTATATCTCATGACGAAAACTGTCATATACGAAGGAAAATATAAAAAATATCTTTACCATAAGACCAAGAAATATTTTTTGCCGGATTCATCCAAGATCTTCGTCACAAGAGGTTTTCAGCAAGATGCAAATTTTCACTTAATTTTTTCGATTTCTTAACATCTTCTGCTAAAATCCAAGTAAACAACAACGATTATGTTCGTTTATATTTCTCTCATGCATAAGTATTTTGTTTAAATTGGAATTTACATCATCGATTTTGTCTGACATTTTCTGTCAACAGAAGAGAAGTCAACAGTTCTAATCAAGTGCTATTTTATTGGTGCATATTTTCATACTTTGATGGCGCCCCTTGACTAGCTAAAAATAACAAATGTCTTTTTTCTTTCTGTTGTTAAAGTGTACCATCGATTCATATACATAGTTTAGTTATAAGCATATTTGAGCCCTTGAGAACAACGTCAAGTATTTTAATTTCTTACTGTTTCATCGTACGCAGAGGAAGAGAGTGGAAACAGCTGTTTGAAATATACAAACAAATTACCATTAACTTGGATCAATTAATTGATTGTACATGTGTCTTGTACGTACCGACATAGATAATGTGTACGTGGTCTGTTGAATCAGATAACTGAGCATATTTCAATATAAATAACAAAAGTTAAGAACAAAGTTTTAAATCAGATGAGATCAGCCAGGCAAAAGCTGCCTAAAATATCTAGATGATCCAGCAAGAGCATCTGAGTAAAAGACTATAAAAAAGATTGGCTTATCTAGATCAGAGACATAACTGGCGACCGACCAGTCTACTCCGCTCCCGGACCGGTCAGGTCGAGAAAAATACGTAAACCGGCAAGTTGACCGACGACCAATCCCACTTGGCCGATCCGGTCCGGTCCAAAGTTTTTTAGACCGGTTACCGGCCTGGTCGACAAAAATCTTGACCGGTTACATCTATGATCTAGATGCAACGAGTTGAGCAAATGTTGATATAGACAAAATTTTATATAGTTGCATTGAGAGAAACATTTAACTGCATTTAGATGCGTCTCGATTGATGGATTGAGATGAATTGAGCGATACTTGATGTTTATTTCGTACTTGAGCGGATCAGTTTTTATATCATCATTGAAGTAGGTCCTATCTTGCACACAGTTGTTAGTTAACGTGAAAACTAATGATTTGAGAACTCGCAATTGCGCCCATTGATTGTACGAAACTAATCGACACAGAATCGTTACGTAATATTAACTGTGAATCATAAACAACTTTTATGATACATGAACAGCTATTTTATAGAAGCCACTTAGAGAAAGAAGATAAGAGACATATTTTAAAAATTTTATGGAATTTTTTTATCTTGTTTCTCTCTCTCTCTTCTGTATATCTCCCATTTAAAAATCCATTTACATGTACATGCACGATGAAGATTTAGAGGTGTAAAGAAGTATTTCAGTCATGCAATATAACACGTTCAATATGAGCAAAATAAAATTGTTTAAAGAGTTAATCGATATTTATATGGGTCGTAAATAGCCTTTGTGGGTAATTAACTATGAGAATGACTAAAGAGTGAATTCGATAGTGAAAAAATATTTTTACACTATACTATTACATCAAATCTTCATTTCATCATAGTGGAGATTTTACTTCAAAGAGTTTCTAGAAAAAATTAATAAACCATTCTCTGTTAACTCTGTTAAAAGATGTACTATCTTTCGTATCAGAGAATCTGTCTTCATCTTTAAATTTGATATTATATTATTTGATTATTTTTAATAGAATCAGTACTGTGAACGAGAGCTTGTGATATTCCATGCTCACAAATTTACACTTCTAGTTGGAATACTTGAGGATTTAACGTAAAAATCTGAGAAGGAAAAGGGCGAATAGTTTCTGTTGAACGAAATATTAGCATTTCAGATATACCATCTCGACCAAAAAGACTGATACAAATAACCAACTTCTGGTTTTTATTCGATATGTTGCCTTCCGTTCTATTATCTTACAGTTATTATTAGTCATAACTTCAAAATATGGTGTCAAATTAATTATTTGTTTTAATTAGTACTTTGTGCAAATTGAGACTAAGCGTCGTCGTTCTCTTTTGTTTGCAATATGTTCCACAATATTCTCCGTTCAATCGTTCGACGTGTACAAGGAGTACAACGGATTATCTAATTGAATTTTTTTTCTTCTTCTATCGAATCTATTAGTAAACAAATTATTTTTTCTCTGATCATATTAGTAGCTTTTAGTTAGTTCTTGTCGTACTATGCATATAATGTGTCGATGTGTTCAACAGAAAAAAAAAGTTTTTTTTTTTTTTTTATGTCTGGCTGTCAAAAATCTATTTAAAAAATTATGATAAAAGGTGACAATATGTATGTGATATTAGTACATATAACTACTGAATTTGAAATTTAAGTTTTTATATCATTTACAAAATGTTTTTTTACGTAATAAAATAAGAGATATGCGAGTATAGAACACTTATATGAAATATTGACGTGCATATTTTTATAATTTTGTTGTACGTTGTTGTACATATCCCTGAACAATTGAGAATAATTTTGATCCACTATGTCTATATATGTATATGTATATATGGATGTATGGATGTGTGGATGATAGAAGAACAGGAAAACGAATCATTGTGAAAGAATGAAATAAAAGTCTGAAAAAAAAACTTATCATAGAATCGTATTTATATTATTAGAGATAAATTTTATATTCAACTAGCAACTAGTTCTTTTTTTTATTTCATTAGAGGTATGTGTCTATCATTTTATATTTATCTCAAAGAAAATAGTTTGAAAAAAACATTTTGGATTAAAAATACAAATTCAGAATAGAATGACTCTTTTTCTCTACACTTAATAAACAAGTCAGCGAAGATTTTTAACTTGACTTTTTAGCACATATTCTTAACTAATAACCTTTTTAACATTAAATACTTATTTAGATAATTGTTCGTTGTTAACAGGTTTGATATATAGTTATTTTATATTGTTGTTCAGATATGTCTTCAACCATCTATTCCAATTGTATATATAAACACAAAATGAATAAAGATATATAGAGCTTTTTTTTTGTTATGGTACGAAATGTCGATATGTTTGTTAAAGAATAAATAAAAGTGACAAGTGACATGTAAACGTTTTCTTTTCGTTACACAACCATAATACTAGTAGAAATTTGATAATAACAACAAAAACAATAATGGTAATAGTAATGGTAGTAGTAGTAGTAGTATTAAATATTAATAATTGTTTGGTAATCGTTAAAAAGAAAGAGAGAGAAATTTTATTTTTAAATCATTACATAATAGTAACACGCTTTCATATGATTATCTTTCAAATCAATTTAAGAAAAAATAGAAAAGTCTTAAAAAGAATTAAAAGAGCCTAGAAAATTTAAATCGAGTTTAGAAAATAAATGAAAATAAAGGATATTTGAGCTTGTATGAATATTATCGATAGTACAGTATCAATACGACAGATTTTTGTTGCAATATGATCACATGAAATACCGTTGTTAGGAATGATGAAGATAAACTCCCATGTACCATAATCAATGGGTATGCACCGCAAAAAGTCAGAATCTCTGGATGCTGATTAAATAGTTGATAGAATCTCCTTTGACTAGTCGTGCTTATTTTAACCAGTTGACTATTCCAGTTCTATCATATGAATCCCCACTAGTATTTCTGTAGCATGAACTCACTTTCGATATCAGACAAATACCATTTGTTTACACACCTATCAAGATTTATTTAAACAAAATTGTTGCACAATCATAACAAAAGTAAAAAAACACACAGTTACATCCTTCTTCATCTCTTCATGTTATTATTATTACTCTAAATATTGTCGAATGTTACAAACTGTATAAGATACTACTATTCGATGCTCAACAAAAGGAGATGTTGTGATGATCAATAGAATAGAGTGAGAAAAATATGTCATAGGGCAACGGATAATAAGATACTGACAAAAAACTGCTATTGTAAACTACGTAGTATTTTTCATTTCAATAAAATTAAGTTTATTTCTACAAATATTTGAGTTTTTAAAAGTATAATAATCTTAATTTTTTTTTTCTTAATAAAAATAGTGTTGAGGATAAATACTGTGATTATGCCAGAAGAGAAGTGTCAATAAATTCTAAAAGTTATGATTATTTTATTTAAGATGGTTAGAATATTCGAACATTAACATATAATGGCGTCCGATATGTACGCCGTTCAGATTTCTCTTTACTTCTCAGCATGATATTCTTATAATAGGATCCATTTTTTCGCGTCAAGTATAATTCTAATATAACATTGAATTGTGAAGGTTTTCTTTTATTGAAGTCTCCCCTTGTCGTTTGTGAACATGATTGGCACTATTCCTAGTTGATTTAATACTTTGTTTATTATACATTTTCATTTTTTTTTCTTTCTTTCTTTCTCTAGGTATATATTGAACAATCTTCTTAGTAAATGTAACTTATTTAATATGAAATTTTATATGACACAACATTATTGATAAAGTCGTGTTATCATATCATTTTTTTTTTCATTAATTTCATCAACAATTATTGTACTTTCGACAATAACATCCATATAAAGTAATAAATATGTTGAAATTATTATCAATTATTAGAATATTTCTTTTCTATCGATATCAATTCGAATCTTGACTCTTTTTTCTGCTCTATTTTATCTATTCAGACCATTAGAAGACTTGAGAGAAAAGGTTAGTAATTCAGCTATTTTCTTTCCTCAGCAAGTTAAATCAAACTGTCTGGGATAGGTGACTGTACACTTTGCAGTTATTAATCTAGACGATATTAATGTAAAATTTTCATCCAATTAAATAATATAGATTCGAATTTGACAAAAAAAAAGTTCACAGTGTATAATTTTAAATCGTATACTATACTCTATGAAAAACTGATACGCTAATATTTTCAAGTAAACGTTTTAACGATAATAATAACGAGCGTTATAAGATTTTGTTGCTATTTTTGTTTTTTTCGATCTCAAATATCGGATGATTATATCCAATCGTATTTAGACATGTATAAACTTTCGATTGTAAATTATTATTATAGATCTATTGAACTTGAACAAATTGTATTGAGATAACAAATCATCTCTATTAGCTCTATTGAAGAAGTCTAATTATCTCGAGGTCATATTGTCAAAACATCTGTATATATATGTATGTATCACTTCAGGCATAGTTAATTTGAATAAAATAGATCTCTTTCTCACTCATACTCATTATCGCATTTTGTATCAATATGTACATGTTTATTTATTTATTTATTTTATAATGTATACTCAATAATCAACTATAATAAGACAGCCTATCACTTTTTTTTTCCTATACAGATACACACAGTGATTTGTAATAAATACTCGATTAACAGTTGATGTTTCAATTAACAGATGTGATTAGTTCAAGGCAATCTATAATATATATAGAGATATAGATATTTGTTTGTTATACATAGCTCTAGATGAACGTGATAATTGTAACGAAACACGAAGAGAAATGTTAATGTATATATTAAAAAATAAATTACTATAATAGTGTATTGAGAACTTCATAATTAGAAAAGAACAAGACAGTTAATATTTCATGTTAACTCATGTATGTGTGTCCAAATTTTACAGTATAAAAATGTTGATCTTTATATTTTTAGATTATTGAATTAATAATGATTAAAAGATAAATATCATCTAAGATGGGAAAAATATGGCAAATGAAATATTTCCAACTAATATCATTAATAATATTCATCGAAAACATACGTGCACAATCATTTCCACAATACGGTAGTTATTTGATCGATATTATAACTCTAAACATCTTAATTATTTGTTGTATTTAGATCAATGTCATGAACCATTGGGTATGGAATCGGGAATCATTCCCGATGGCGATATTTCATCAAGTTCTTCGCATGATTCATCAAGTGTTGGTCCACAAATGGCAAGGTCAGTCAGTCTGTATATCTTTTCAACTAACAAAGCACTTCTTCATTCTGTATGTCTTAAACGCGAGCATTTGAACTTTTCAAATTATTCCTGTTATACTGTTTCTATGATATATTTTTTTAAAATAATATATAATTTGTATTTAGAATTCGAACAGAACTTGAAGGTGGTGCATGGTGTCCTGACAAACAAATTGGACCTGGTATCTATGAATACATTCAAATAACATTACCACAATTAAGTTATATAACGATGGTTGAAACACAAGGACGATTCGGAAATGGTCAAGGAAAAGAATATACCGAATGGTATCAAGTGCAATATCAACGGATTGATAATGAAGAATGGTTTACATATAGAACTAAAAATAATAAAACAGTAAGTTCATATCACCACAACCGTCTCATATTACAATATAAAGTTCTTTAATTTTATTGCCAATTGATAAATGTTTCTATTTTGTGCTATAGATTTTGAGTGGGAACATTAATACGTATTTGGCTGAAAAATATTCAATAACAAATCCAATATTAGCTAAACGAATTCGGTTTGTACCGTACAGTACAAGACGAAGAACAGTTTGTATGCGTGTCGAACTTTATGGATGTCCATTTTATGGTCAGTATAAAAATATTTTGATCATTTTTAATCTAGAAATCTATTTTTCCTAGGTGGTGTTGTTGCATATAGTGCACCACCAAGTACACGATTTACTGATGTCAAATTAGAAGACGATACCTATGATGGAACACGATCAAATGCACTGTGGTTCGGTGAGTAGTGATAATAGATGAACTTTTTAGACACGACAGGTTTATCTAACTTTCAAAAATGATTGAATAAATGAAAATTAAGTTAAATTACACATTGTTGAATGAATAGGTTTATTTAGGTGGTGTTGGCAAACTGGTTGATGGTATAATAGGCGAGGTGACTAGCTCTAATAAACAATTATCATCTGACTGGGTTGGTTGGAATCGTCATCAAGTCGGCTCATTTATTGTTTTACAATTTTATTTCGACATATCACGTCACTTTAAATCAATAAATATCTATTCCCATTCTCAATCAGCTAGTAGTTCCTCTCTACCCTATCAATCGGTTAATGTGACCATGTATAAATTATCAAACAATTCAAAAGAGTATACCGATCTTATTCAATGGACTCATGCTCCATCACTAGCAACGAAGAAAGGAATTAATATCGATAATATTACTTGTAAAATTACGTCAAAATTAATAACAAAAGTTGATTTGAAATTTCAACTAACAAACGATAATGATTGGCTATTTTTAACTGAAATTATATTCGATAATAGTATTGATACAACATCAACAAAAATATCAACATCACTCTGTGGAGACGGTAGGTTGCTACGATAATAATCGGCGATTGTTCTTATTTTCTTAGTTTTTTGTTACAATATTCTAGCCTGTGTTTCAGCAACATCAATTAATCAAACAAATCTCCTACAAACATCATCATCGTTTAAAACGACAACTCTCTTTGGTGTTAAATGGATTGTTCTTGTTAGTAGTGCAATAATTGTATGTTTTCTCCTACTTATTCTACTAATATTCTTACGATTTAATCCATTACATCGTCAATCCTACTATAAAAAATCTCAACAACATCAACATAGTACATTAAAAGAACTGGAAGCTCTTACCGAAAATCAAACTATTAATACTTATGACGATGTTTCGAGTGATATTGTCACGTTACCATCATCGATTAAAACACAAAGTATGGGCTCGTACATTTATCCGATAACAAGTACGTCATCAGTGGGTAGTCATTTTTTACCATCACCGAATAATTCATCAAAAGAAAATTATGCCGTTATTGATACATATTGTTTTAATCAATGTGGCGATGGTGGTGGTGAAACATCAACAGCGTCATTATCCGATAATAGTGGTACTCAACAGACAAGTTTATATTCAGATTGGTCTAAATTAAATTTAAATAATAACAGTGTAAGACAACGATCAATCTTATAGTTGAAAATTTTAATTTACAAATGTTAAAATTTCTTTGTCTATCTTTTAGACATTTCATTATGCCTCATCGGATATAACTCAAGAGTTTCTAACGGATGATGTATTTCCTAATATTCAAGGATTATTTGGTACGAATCTTTTTCGTTCATTAAATAACACCTACTTTAATACTACATCAAAACAAATTCAATCAAATGTTAAAGAAAATAAGCTTTATGCATTAAAAAAAATTAGTGAATCAACTAATGGAGAAGTAATTAATAACTCAGCTCATTTCTGTTAGACTTGATATAATTACTCTTTTTACTTGTTATAGATTTATAGTGGAAAATATGATGATGAATGTGCAAATAATGTTAATAAAAGTGTATTGATTAAAATTGTTAAACCAACGAGTACAACACTTTGCAGGTAACACGAAACAGCAGTTTCTTTACTAACTTAATTATGAATTAATTTTTTATATGGTTACTGTATAGACAATCGTTTATTAATGAATTTAATCTTTTATTGACATTATCACATCCAAATATTATCCGTTTATGTGGCGTACAAAATGAATACATGTATCTAATTCAAGAACATGGTGACTCTGGAACACTTAAAGACTATTATCAAACGTTAACAGCAGCAAAATCAACGATTAATGATCAATCGATACAAACGTAGGTAATTGATCATCTCTTATTCAATAAAGTTAATTTAATTTGTCTATTTAGAATGAATTATTATTTTGCCTATCAATTATCATCTGGTTTAAATTATTTGTATCATTGTGGGATTGTTCATGGAGATATAGCAACAAGAAATTGTTTATTTTATCAAGACTATACAATTAAATTATCTGATCATGCAATGGTATTACAGAAATATTCAGTTGAATATTGGCAATGTAGAAACAAGAAAATACCATTAAGGTGGATGCCACCTGATGCTGTGGTACGATTTTATTTTAGCATTTAAACAAACTGCACTGACCCATTAAAAAAGTCACAAAAAAGAGAGTTTGATACTATACAAAAATGATCATGTTTTTTTGATTCCCTCCGTGTCTGTCAACTTTTACAGCTTCCCTTCTCCCTAATTCTCGAGAAGCAACAGAAAAGTATCTTTTTCGTTAAAAAATAATATTAAAAATCTTCTTCTTTAATCAATGTCTGTTTGTCATCTTTCTGAAACATACTGTTATCGCTAAATGACGCTCAAAACTCCTAGTGTTCCTTGTAAATGTCTCGAGTATTAGAGAATTGATCTTACCTGTTATGCACTCTTCTCTCCCACTACGTCAACTTTTCTATCGCCTTTCTCCCGCCCAATAAGTTCGCACCGTTTGTGTAGTGCTGTTTTTTGTGTTAGGTAGCCTGTTGTATTTGTGCAAGTAAGAATTTGCTACAGATCATTCTTCATATCTCTCTATTGTCAATAGTAGCGGACCTCGCCAATGTGCGATTTTTAAACACAAAAAAGTGATTTTCACTAGTAAAGCTGATTGACAATAATTTTTCTTACAAACAACACAGCAGGTAGTAGAAAAAATTTCTGAATCTTTCAATGAGTGACGGCTACTAACAGATTATACTGAACTCAAAATTCCAACTGATAGAGTGCCATTGAATAATAAAGAAAGAGTTTCTGTTTATTGCTTCTATTTTAGTCATGTTTGACGTTCAAATCCGATGTATACAGTTTTGGTGTATGTTTATGGGAAATTTGGAATCATTGTCATTTGTTACCTCATTCTTCATTATCGAATTATGAACTCTATTTAAAATTTTGTCAGATAAATAAACAAGCTACGAACGAACTAAATACATTAAATTTACCATTACCCCCTGATTGTCCAAAAGAAATTTATGATTTACTTTGTGAATGTTGGAACTGTGAACAAGATAAACGACCTCAAATTTCCGATATTTATATCTATTTTCGACGACAAATGGATGGATGTGTTATGTAAAATATTCTCATCATATCTATATTTAATACCATAGTCATATATAATTTCTTAAAAGTCTGATTAGTCAACAGTTTTCTTTTTTTGTATATCTCAATAACAGTGATAACTTTTTTCTCTTTACTGAATTTTGTTAGATTAGACAAATTGTACAAAAATTAAAAAAAAGGTAATTCTTTTGTCGATCTTTTATAATGATGTATGCTTTTCTAATTCTCGTTTCAATATTATCATGTATATAAAAGAATCATATACAAAAGGATTATTGATAGAACAAACATGAATTATTTGTCCATTCCGACTTTATAGCTTTAAAAATTGTCACAAATTGAAAAAAACTTCTTAAATTGATTGTATACATAATCGTCTGGTAATTAAATGTATTTATCGCAATATCCAACAATAATGAGATGATGGATAACTTATTGTTAGTTGTCAAGTGATAATATATTTTCTTAGAAGAAGAAATAAGCAATAAACTCCACCATCAGAGTCTGTTATGTATTATTTTAATCAAATTACATTTCCCTTTAATAGCAACGTGTATTTAACACTCAAAGTTCATCTGAACCGTTTCATAATTTAAACAGAATTTTTAGTATTAATTTTAAAATCGGTACGATGGTAATGATGGATAGTAGAGATTGAAATCAGTGGTCGATCCATTGAACAAAACAAGCTAACTAGTATCCTACGGGTTTAACTTCGATTCCCATTCTAATATTCTTTGTGAGTTCGGCTTCAGATCGGTTTTGCGTTCAGCATAGCAATCAGAAAATTTCAGATTTCATCTTTCGAGATCGAATTGTTTCTATCACAATCGCATTTTCTTCTTCAGTTACTTCTATTATTTTATTCAATACAAAAATAAACGAAGAAAATCTGTGTCTGAGTCTACTAAACATTTATCAAGAACAATAGAAAAAAATTTTTTCTTCTGATTGACTTTCACTGTCACTAAAACCATCATGACATTGATTAACTTTCTGTTTCTTGACTGTTATTTATTCATATTTATAATTGTGTCTGAATGTTTTTGTTTTTAAAAATGTTTTTTCAGGTTTAAGCGGAACCGCGATCAGAGTTTGAGACAGATTTCTAATTCACAATCTTCAAACTTTATTTGAACGCCGCTAAAACAGGGTAACAATAAAACCAAGTATTGCAATCCTGGAGAAATACTTGTAAACCTAATTTTTTCGAAATAATTGCCAATTTTTCATAGACCTTAGGATACTTCCGCACAGGTCCGCCCAGTATTACATGAGCTAAAAGCCGGGAAGGTTTGACTATATGCAATCGATAGTCCTACTAAAGGTATGGAAAGACCACCGTCGGCCCATGGAAAAATTATTCCGAATACGGTTTTTCCTCGGCCATAAGTTCTGAATTGAAGCGTTTTTAGGGGTACCAGAAGAGCGAAATCTGACCTTATCTGGTCCTATCAAGCGTTCTCATAC
>CAJNOQ010003120.1:0-21338 GCA_905250885.1 Didymodactylos carnosus | reverse complement strand
AAAACTCGTTTTCTAGAAAACCAGGTCTTCGAAGGGCTATGCGGAAGCCGCATGGTCGTATTCGTAATCAGCATGGTCGATAACCTATAACCCACTAGATTCCGAGCAAAAAGCGTTTAATCACTTCATGGGGTTCCCTCGTCAGCTGTCACACACACATCTACTCAGCTGTTTCTATACAGCACGTTCGAAAAAGAGAACGCGGATGGAAACACAAAGAATACAATACGATATACTAATATTATCAATATTATGTGGTAATTACGATAACCGTTTAAGGGCCATTAATCATCTAACTAAGCCGTTCTAACACTTAAAAAACATTCTAGCAGTAATGGCATACAATTTTACTAACATATCAGTGCAAGAAAACAGGCTTCATAATGAAAAACATTTTTTTCGTTTTGAGAGCGCAAACTGGTAGTAAAACGGCATGAAAAAATGAAAAATCTATCAGCAATCCTATCTATCAGCAAAATATGAGCCAAAAGGCTTTTAACCAGTTGGACTATATTCCTCATTAGTTTAAATCCCTTTCGACTACCCTGTTTCTATTCAGCTGAACGGCGTGGAGACAAAAACGACCGAAATGAAGATAAGAAAACCGAGTATTATATTCCTTTCGTTACTCCCTTTAATTTTTTTTGGATTTTGATTACTTTTTTTCTGCTTAAAACAACTCTAAACAATGGTCGAACTCAATTGACTAATCACGTTTTTACTAACGGCACATATTCTTTGCAGTCAAAAATTGATGTAAAATACATATCAACTTAAGTTCAACGTATTTTAATGTTTAAAAACTAATTTGTGCACATTAAAATACGATTAACATGGAAAAAATTTTAACATGAAATACTTTATTTTTCGAATGTTTAAGAAAAATCTTACAGTAGCATCTTACAAGATCTTACAAAGTCTTGTAAGATTTGTATCGTATGTTTTTGTAAGATTCTTAGTGCAAGAATAGTATAAGATTTTCGATTCTATCTTATACCAGGAATGTTACAAGATTCTTACCTCACGATCTTATAAGATCCTAGACTAAGAATCTTCTGAAATCGTATTGTCTGTAAGATCTTAATCTGATTTTTTGACCTTGTTATGGCCAACTTTTCTAGTTTAGTATTTTCTGGCGTCTTATTTACAGATAAAAGACGTCAGCAATATTTTTTAGATTTTTTGTTGACTGTTCAATTTACAATGGCAGGAAATAATAAGTGCAGTGTCGAATGGTGTGACTTACAAAAATATGTATTGAGTTTTGGACTCGACGCGAACATAATCGAAAGTTGTCCAGCATTGAATATTGCTTTGTGCGCGTTATCAAAGATTCTAACAAACGATCATCTCCTATTGAATTTTAGTGCCCATTTTATTCCATTCGAAGAGTATACAGGAAAATTTCCTGTAAGTAATACATATCAGGTCTAAATAGAACAATGTCAGCTCACTTTGATTCTCTAGAGTGAGGTGCCTGAGTCCGTTAGAAATCAAATGAAAACTGTCTTTACTGAAAAAAGTTTACCATCAGTTATAATTCAAGAAGACAACGATTTTCCTGTATCAATGCCATGTGCTGTTTATGGAGCTTATTGTGGACGTGAACATGAAGAAAACGAAGAAAAGATCTATGTAAACAAAGAAGTAAGAATGTAACATATGGTTGGTTTCTTTTATAAGATCTTTTTCTTTAGATAATAGAATGTTCACAGTATGCTTTTGAGCGGAAGGATGTAGTCAAATATGCTGCAATTATTTTGTTTACAATCATACATGAAATAGGCCATTGGTCGTTCCATCATTTCGCATGCAACATGGATCATGATTTGGCAACTCCAAAAGGTATCGTTTGTGCTTCCTTTCACTGAAGTTTTTTGTAATCTCTTGTTTTAATATAGGTGTGTTGATGGAAGAAGCTGGTGAAGCGATTGAATTTTTGTTATTTGGATTTCGTATTCAACACTATGGTCCTGAAGATCCGAAGTTTATGGTAATAGGCACCGAATTCGATAACAGTCAAATATCGATGATATTTCTATTTAAGATTGATGAGATTGTTACAAAGTTCAATAAGGGACATAGAATTATTCCGGTAGAATATCTCAACAAATTGTTTGAAGCAAAGACATATTCTGGTTTCTATCATTGAACAATCCAGGTTGTTTTTATCATGCATAAACTTGTTATTTTAGATCTGGAAAATCATACATCACTTACAATTCCCATCACACTATTAGTAAAAGCTACTGTACTTGATGAAGAATTGATGAAATTCACCTTTAAACGAGTGTTTAATGCAGTGGACGAACCAACATTAATCGCAGCGACAGCAAATAGTGTAACAGATAACTCGAGAAAACGAGTATTTAATCCATGTGACAAGACTTATTAATGTGATTCTCAGTTAGTTAGTTTTTTTTGTTTCTCATACTCAAACATTCATTATCTTTGTAACATCTATACTTCAAAAAAAATACATGCCATTCTTAGTTTTCGATTGTGATCCGACTGTGAAAGAATCACAAAGACAATATATGATAAAAACAACGGTAATCAAAAATTCTGTTAAAAGTGTCATGATAATTAGACATGGGCGTATAAGAAATGCAAACGGCGCATACAAGAAATAGAAAAAGTAGACGAAATGCTTTTAATGTGTATAAGGCATGAGGATTTAGTTTACAGACTACGTTGCTTGGCGCATCGAATTGCAGAATGGCAAAAAGAATCAGTTTTTGAACAAATTCTGAAAGGTCTGTAAATTTAATTGTTTATCCGGTACACACGTGCTATAGCGATAATAACAATCCAATTTTATCCTTTATTCAACGAACGGTCATAAATAGAAAACTTTTGAACATTTTGTACAAAAATGAAACTGATTATTGATTGTAGCACTGAATATATCACTATACACCTGTGTAATCGTGGAGTTGCTATTTACAGATGAAAATCTATATTTTCAATTCAAGAATAAACAATACTTTACATCGAAGATAGGTCTTTAGATTCAACAATCTGAGGAGAAATACATTTTTTTAATATCTTTTTATTTTAGCATGTTTTTCTTGAATGTGTTTTGAATTTCAACGCGCTCAACATTTTAAATTGATATATGACACAGTACAGAAGAAAGGGCATACAAGGACAAATAGGAATTAATTATGAATTTGGAGACTCCGAGATTCATGTTTTTAGATTGGTCTGTATATAAATTAATCCGGGAAAAGCACCAAAAGAAACACATAAAGTGGATAGAAGAACAGAACAGAACGGGAAA
Source organism: Didymodactylos carnosus (assembly GCA_905250885.1). Taxonomy (NCBI): domain Eukaryota; kingdom Metazoa; phylum Rotifera; class Eurotatoria; order Philodinida; family Philodinidae; genus Didymodactylos; species Didymodactylos carnosus. The sequence goes on along the minus strand of CAJNOQ010003120.1, from coordinate 18,055 downwards.
AAATACAGTTTTAAATTAAACATGAGGATTTTGTTTCTGAAACGATAAAGATGAGATGCCTAGTACTGTCAGTGGTGTTTGTTGTGTGCGTCGTTGACTGTTTTGCTATACGGTACATACGCGATGAAATTTTAATATTCAACGATAACAATAATTATACTCAACTATTGGGTAATATTTCATCACTTCAACAATGTCTATGTTATGCATTTAATAATAATTCAGATCTAGGTTTAAACTATTTTAAAAATAATAGAACGTGTCTATTCTTTCGAAATTATTCGGACACCTGTATTATCGATACAATCAGATGAGAATTCTTCATTTTGGTTTATTCGATTCCCAGCAGAGATGTTATTGACAAGTAAGTATATATACTCGTTCGAAGCAAAGAACAAATATCGTCTTATAACTGAGGTAGTTAGAAAAGTCTATTCTGTAAAGTCCTAAGTACTCATAATCGTGTAGGGATATAATAGCAGCTACTTTTATTGATAATTCGACGTTTCGACAAACATAATTTTCGTTTTCAGGAAAATCTATGTCCAAACACTCTTACGCTCATTTCTCATGTATTGTATTTGCTTCACTTTAAGCAACGTCAACTATAAGATGAATACACTACCCTTTCAAGAAGGATACACCACTCTGTTAGGATGAATACACCTTCTGAATAAGATGATTAAAAAACAGGCCAGTACAGAGTTTTTGGGTATAAAACTTCAACTTGTTTTTCTTTGGAGATACTGAAGAAGTGTCACAAAACAATCCTGATTTCGTACTAAGTTTTTAGTAAAAAATAACATATGCAGCTAAGCTCAGAGATGAGAAAGTAACGCATGTTGCTATATTTTAGCGTCACCAGTCATAATAACGAGAACAGGTGAGTTTTTATGACAAAGCTTATTCAAATGTCTGTGAATGAATAATGAAGAGAAATATTTTTATGTTAACGGGTGGCGCATAAAGAATTGCGCTGTTAGTGTTTTTGATGTTTCTCCTTTATTACTCATTCAATCAAAATAATTTTTGTACCAAAAGATAGAGCTTCAAATTCTCTACAAAACCGTATATAACATAGTCTACAAACGTTTTCAGATATTTTTCAAAAAAGATGAAAAGTAAAAATTTACAAAAGGCAGTAAAAATTAAGTTTGAAAATGTTGATGGGCCGGCAAAAATCTGTCGTGATTTGGGTGGAGTGGTTTCAAAGCGAACGATCAACTTGTGGATAAAAATGATGAAAAACACCGGCTCTATTAATCTCTCATACTCTCCCGGTCGTCCACGCACAGTTCGCACAAAAGCTTATATTACGAAAGCGAAATGTCGCCTAAATCAGAAGAAGCACGTATCAACAAGAAAATTAGCTGCAGAAAAGAATATTTCAAGACGAAGTGCACAACGAATATTACGTGAAGACCTTGGTTGTTTTCCGTACAAGAAAAGTAAGCAACCAAAATTAACTGATCTTCAAAAAAAGAAAGGATTAAATTTGCGAATTGGGTTTTCAATAATTTCACTAAAGACGACATTGATCGGTGGCTTTTCACTGATGAAAAATTTTTTGATTTAGATGGGGTGTATAATGTACAGAATGATCGAGTATGGGCTGTTAATCGGAATGATGCTGACAAGAGAAGAGATGTTCATGAGAAGACGATGTTCCCAGTAAAGGTGATGGTATGGCTAGGTGTTTGTAGTGAAGGTTTTACGGTGCCGGTGATCCTAGAAACCGGCACATTAGATGTCGAAAGATACATGAAGGACATTCTTCCTGTGGCTCTTAAATGCGGCAATAAAATGTTAGGAATGGACTGGACATATCAACAAGACGGGGCCATACCTCATACGCATCATCTGAACCAAAAATGGTGTGCTGATCATTTTTTTTCTTTTATTCCAAAGGATCGTTGGCCACCGAATTCGCCTGATTTATGTTCGATAGATTACAGTTTATGGCATGAACTAGGCGAAGCAATGAATTGGAACCATGTAACAACAAAGGCAACATTAATTGACGAAATAAAACGTTCTGTCAAAAAAATTAATGCGATGTATAAGGATACTTTTTGTTTCTTTAGATGTTTATAGACAGCGTTAATAGATTAAAAAGATGAATGAGATTGTCGACAGACGGGGGATTATTAAACTCGCCATATGATACACTTAAAACATAATGCAACTTTTTGTTGAAAATATCATCAAGATTTATACAGCATTTAGCTGATTTGGCACAACTGGGATCAAATCTTTACTAAGGTATATGACTTGGTTGAACGGGAACATCATCGAAGCAACTGTATTAATTAATATTTTTAACACATTAACATTAACATTAACCGCAACTGCATGACCGCGAAATCGTGAAACTTGCTGTCTTTACCGTGAAAATTAATCGGCAGTCTGCTACAAATACTTTTCATCTTAAAACAATGAAATTGAAATGCCGAAATAAACATCAGCAAGGTAAACTCAATCACCCTCCTTCGTCTTTCTTTATTACCTTACACATGATGGCGCTAAATGCTTGAACACGTCATACTCTGATGCCCTTCTGGATGATCTTCGAGCTGGTTTAGAAATAAAGAAAGTATGTGCACAATACAGAAGTTTCATTAAGAAATCTTGCTGATGTCAAATACGAACCTGTCATCTTTGTTGGAGATTATCATAGTTATTCTCATACAGGGTGTTCAGCTATACTCACACCTAGTTATGCGAATATTATGTTCCAGTTCGGTTCTAGTACACATCTGTCATGATCTCTAGAGCAACACTCTCATCTTCTAAGCACTGATTCGGTTTCAAATTTTCCTGGTAATGTAATGCCTCGAAACAACGTAAAGAACATACAAAACCTATCATCTACATTGCCGTGTACTGAACAGAAAATCGTACATTCATCATCATTTGGACATTAAGAAGTAGTTTTGCATATGCTCAACGTTACAGATAACAACATACTTAACCAGCATCGGTGAATAACCAATTAAACATTTGGTACACGTTAAAATAGACGTATCCTAGATGAAGCTCAGAAGTCACATTCGACTTGGATCGAATTCATGTGCTTCTCAGCCAGCGTCATAAATCATGAAAAGAGAGTTGTTTGTCATCTGTTCGAATAACAAGACATCTTTGTCCTAATAATGTTGTTTCCAAAACACTCTTATTATATATGAGAGTTTGCTCTAATTTCCCATCTCTGTCAATAATATGAAGTTCTTTATTCTTATGCTCATTTGTCAGCCATTGTCCATTTGGAAGAGAGAGAAGAAGATATCCATATGTCGAACGAGGAAATGTGATGTTGTTGAGGATGTTCATTGATCGATCTCGTACATGAAACTGATTGTATCGACCAACTACCCACACCGTTACTCCTAACTGACTGCTATCAAATGAAAATCGAATTTCACATATCCACTCATTCTGTTGACAGGACACAGGTGGTTGCCAACTTCTCATCATTTTCCATTTTCCACTCATATCCCACTCTTCAACAACTGATCCCGTTTGATCAAAACTCAGCAACAATGTTTGATTTGAACAAGTACATCTATAAAAGTCTGCTCTGTTCTTGTCTGACACTTGTTTGATCTGTGTCACTTCACTTGTTTGGACATTCAATGAATGAAGAGTTCTTTTCGTCAATATCAGAAATCTGTCAAGAAACAATGACCAACAGATACTGCAGACATTCAATCCGCCAGACTGCAGTGTGTTTGTCTTGCGACCAGTTCGATCAGTCAGACACAGTGTGCCTTCACCACAGTAGAGCACATTCATATCAGATGCTCCTATAGCATAATCAGATCCATCCACTTTGATCTGTCTGTGTGGTTGGTCTTTCAGTTTATTGAAGTCAAGTTGTTTCACTTTATTGACTCCCTTCTCACTTCTCTGCGGTGAGTTGGACACATGACTCTGATGCTCCATCTTTCTCACTTTGATTATTCTTTTCCACTCACATTCATCACCACTTTCGACGACAATCGTCGTTGGCATGGCCTTCACATCTACAGTCAGCTGCTTTATCTCATTCATCCATCGATCGAGATCATACTCCACAAAGTCCTCTTCTGCCATTCTCGATCGAATCTCGTCTGTGATTCGTTTCAGTTGCTTCTTCGGCTCAGCAACAATGTCTCGCACTTCTTCTCGTGCACGATCAGCAGCCATCTTCACCTTCTTCATCCACTCCATCTCCCACTTCTCAATCTCATCGAACACCTTTGAAGTAGTGGCATCACATATCTGTTCAGTGTTTTGTTTGAGAAGGTCGTGCTCTCGAATGATGATGTCGAGTTGTGTTGAGAGTTGTTGTCGATGTTCATTGAAGTCTTTTCGACAGAACGTCTGGTCACATCCTGTACATAATAGAATTCCAGCATGTTTCTGGCAGATATCACACTTCTTTGATGTTGATGGTTGTTTGACCTTGGCAGATGAAGTCATGTCTGATTATTACTAAAAGCAGAATAATTCGGATGAAGTCATGTACGCTAACTGCCTGAATTAGAATGATACGAGTTTTAGTTCAAATATATTGCTAGTCAGCATTAGTCCACCTCTGACCATCTGAGAGAATAGTGTGAGAAGTCGAGTGACAAATTTGGCTATGTGTGTATTGAATGTAAACTCGACCTACTCTTTTTGTTTTGAGTGGATGTTGTCGTTGCTGAAATAGAAGTTCGTGTCTATTGCGGTGTTGTGCGTATTGTTGACGATTATTTTCTTCTTCTCTATCGAGTCAACACACCCGACAGAATGAATAATATTTCTATGTAACAACCATTTTTGTCGAAAGTATGTGCTTCACCTTGTTTCACATGATTATTCAGATAAGTGATGTGTTGCTCTGTAGAAGAATAGTACACACTCCGTTCTTTGCACAGAGTTGACGAATGGTTGTATTTCACTAGTAAACACACAGTCAGAGGTTCAGTGCATGTATGTACACTAGTAAATAAAATGTCACACGTCTGTAAATGAGTAACAGCCGCTCAGACCCACCATAGATATGCGTGCAAGGCAGGCTTCACTTGTTATGTATTATTATCGCAAATAGATCCCCGTCCCATAAGTGATAACTACACATAGTATACGTTTTACAACCGCCTCCCATGTAAATGTTTTCGCGGTTGGAAACTCGTTTTTTTCTGCGGTTGAGCGGTGCAAATATGCACCATTTGAAGCTATCTGGATGTATCTGATGTTGACGCGTTTGACGGCATTTTTTCTAGGTGCGTCTAAATGCGTTTTTTTTAAAATTTTAAAATTTAATTCTTTTTTCCAAAAGGTTTTCTTTTTCTTTAACTAACTTTCCTATAGTGAAGTTCAGGGTCTTATAGCTAGCTATTAGAGACAAAGAGAAAGAGAGAAGAGCTTACCTGACATTAAAGAAAGACAAGTATAGAAGATGTACTTATGGTGATTCGAACATGCGACCTAGAACAGAAAGAGAAATTATAAAGCAAAGTACTTACCATTCTGTTAACTGAGCTTGGTATTTGCTCTATATTTTGTCAGTCTGTAGGTTTCGAAGCGAGAAAGAGTAAAAATAATAAGAGCAGAAAAAGGATGAAAGTAAATATTTTGTTTTACAGAACTCCTTTCTGAAATTCCGAGGGAAAACGTGTTTTTTAGAAACTTCTGTTTGAAACTGGTACTTATACGGCTTTTTTCTGTCAGTATTGAGCATATTCTAAATATTTGATTAGATGTACTACTTGGAATTTAAAACTTCTGTATTGTGCACATACTTTCTTTATTTCTAAACCAGCTCGAAGATCATCCAGAAGGGCATCAGAGTATGACGTGTTCAAGCATTTAGCGCCATCATGTGTAAGGTAATAAAGAAAGACGAAGGAGGGTGATTGAGTTTACCTTGCTGATGTTTATTTCGGCATTTCAATTTCATTGTTTTAAGATGAAAAGTATTTGTAGCAGACTGCCGATTAATTTTCACGGTAAAGACAGCAAGTTTCACGATTTCGCGGTCATGCAGTTGCGGTTAATGTTAATGTTAATGTGTTAAAAATATTAATTAATACAGTTGCTTCGATGATGTTCCCGTTCAACCAAGTCATATACCTTAGTAAAGATTTGATCCCAGTTGTGCCAAATCAGCTCTGTTAGAGGCACCTGACGAGAAGCGTGATTCAGCTTCACTTGAACACATTAAACTTATTGAAACTTCTTGTATCCAAGATCTTGGGTTAAGAAATGTCACAAGATCATGGAAAAAACGCTAGGAAGTCAAGAACTTGGTTTCTTGAATCTTCCACTCAACATCTTGAGAACAGAAATTTCCGACTCTTGAGTGAATCCACTGAACCTGTTGCAAGAACTTGAGTGAAAATTTTCTTTATCATTTTGTTTTTATTTTGGTGCTTTGGAGAAAGGCCTTGCCAGGCCCGAACCACGGATTCTGCAGATGTCGCTTGGATCCAGTTTTGTGGAGGACACTCCGGGCTATCTACCCGTCTAGAAAAATCGTCATAGCCCCATGGCAGTCTTAGAAACCACGACCTGGTTTTCCAAAGATCCTCTGGAGACCCAGTCTTGAAATTTTTCAGAAGTTATTTTCCGCTTAAGTCTTGGCTATCGAACAGCCAAAATCGCAGTTCTCTATCTCATTTCTATCAATAGTTATTCAAAAAGCAACCACCTGTCTTGTATTTTGGAACCGATAGTAGTAGGGATAATTTTAGAGTTTTATTGAAAGAAAAACACAAATATAAACTCTTAATAAAGGAATCGATAGTAATTATAGCTACAAAACTGATCCCAAATGGTACCGATCAATTCATCCCACTATATGTATATCCGGATGGTGTACAGAAATCAACTTTACCCTTAAGTGTTACGGGGCCGCCACTTTCCAGATAAAAGGAAAGGAAAATAAAGACAATCGCGAAAAATATATAAATGTTTTCGTATTCGTTCATGTATTCTCTATTCTCCAATGTACAACGTTCTATCCTGTATTTACTAAATTCAGTCGATGACTTATCGAATGGAAATAACATTAAAGAGTATGAACAGTTATAATTCAGTTTCTTTTATTGTCTATTAGATAACAAATTTTCATCTTTCACAGTTTGTTTTACTTGATAATGACCGGTTAAGGTCGAAATATCGTGAATAAAAAATAAAAGATGATCTCATTTTACTCGGCTGCTATAATTCTCAAAATCATAAATGTTCTTCTTATCGGCCTGGTATGTCACATTAGACAATCGGCAGCTCCTAATCCCGATTTTCGAGTCCTTTCTCGCAAAGCATCTGTTCCTGTGGTTCGAAAATTTCATTTACATAACGGATGAGGTTGGAACTTTCTTTCTCCGCTATGAGGGCCAATGGTCTGGTTCACAAAGCACTGTTCGGCGTTTTGTTATTCCAAACAATCTCGTTTGAATTATTGTTGAATATGGAGAGCGGTATTAATACTTTAGTGAAAATGTTGGAATCAGCCATTGGATTATCATCAGCTCGGTACATCGATTGATTACCGGATGCGTCGTGACCGGTCTTGTATCTGAATACTAACTTCAAGGGAATCATGATGTTCTCTTTGAACAGTCGATCAAATAATCGTTTAACGGTTAGTTCGACTGTCCGGTATACACTTTCGACCATTATACCACGTCCTTGTCGATACTTCTTTACTGCTAGCACTAATTTTTGTGAACGTTCACGAACGATATCTCTGTTCCATACGTGAACAAAATCGCTCGAAAAGTCTTTGAAAAAATCTATATCGTTACGACTTACGAGGGAAGGTCACCAACTGCCACCTCGCTTTTTAGCTCTAGACTAGTGGGTAATAGGTAAAAAAAATTGTAGCACGCGAAATTCTGATCAAAATGAGACAATGCCCAGCTCTACATAACATTTCTTTGCAAAGTTATGGAATTTACAATAAAAGCCCAAATGTTCATTGTCAGCTCAAAGCTACGAATATAAGAAGGAAAAAATTGATTTCGCGTGCTACTATTTTAACTTATTAAGAAAAGTTTTGGAGAGTTTTTGGAGTTTCTGGAAAACTGGTTTTCTAGAAATCCAGTCTTTGGAGGCCTAGCGGCCCAACCCATTGTCATCTTCGGATTCAGCACATTTTTTTACCTATTACCCACTAGCTTAGAGCTAAAAAGCGAGGTGACAGTTGGATTCCCTCGTTAGATTCATATGGTTTTTCATTGTTAGTGTGCGGTCTAAGTCAAGCTTTACACATTCGCTTTTTTCGATATTACCCGTTTTGTATAATTCATCTCCAAGTTTGGAAAGATACTTATTTGTATAGTAATTGCGTTGGTACAAAAGGTGCCCGACCACTTGGTTGACGTCTATATTGTTGTCTCTTGCAAAATCGTCGGGTTGCGCGTTTAAATTAATTAGACGCAGTCGTTTCTGCCTTGTGACTTCGAAAAAATCTCGTGTTGTGCTGTGTGCTCAGGCGTCTTTGGTAGTTCTTTTTTCGCTTTCAGATCTGGAAATTCCATTTTTGTCAATATTTTTGTCACACAAATTTTTCTTCAAAATGAGGAAGCGAGCGAGATTTACGCCACTCCTGAAACTTTCTTTTCCATTTGACAGTGCAGTAGTTAATTTTAAATTCAATCACTTTTTTGTTATTGTCGGACAGTTCTACATCAATACATGACAATTTCGATTTCGGTTGCTTCCACATCGTCGTTACAATCATCGTGGTAGATAGTAGATGCATTCTAAAACATACCAGTTTGAACTGTTTCAGTTGTAGAATCAAATAAAGAGATCTTTAGACTAATGTAAAAAAGAAAAATATTAAACGACTAATATTAAAAGTCGATCAAATATTTTTCCACCTTATTTAAATATTAGTTCGTTCAATATTTTTCTTTATTTAAATATTTTTCTATCCCGCTTATCTCATTCTAAATGCAAGAACTGATGTCGCAATTTGAACATATCAAGAAGATACGAATATACGGAACCTGACTTTTGTACCTTATTTAAATATTTTCCTATCTGTATAAAACAATTTAATACTTTTCTATCTTACAGCAAGAAAAACATTTATTTGTTCAAAATAGAAAAATATTTAATTGATTTTGAATATTAGTCGTTTAATATTTTTCTTTTTAACTTTTTTCGGTATACCCCAAATAAAGATATAAATCAACTGTTTGGGTGTTTTTGCTTGCATATGCTTTCACGTGTGCATAAACGCCTGAAACTAAGCTGAAATACCTGTCTTTTCACTAGCTTTCGATCGATATACTACAATGATCTATTTAAGTGAATTTTTTAATTCTTAACAAATCCATGATGACTGCATAATCTAAAGGAACTGTTGTTTTTCAAGAACCAAGGTAGTGGCAGTTGAGAAAGTCGCTTTTCCGTAAAAAAATTTTTTGAAGCAAGTTATTTGTTTAACTTTTTTAAGTTAAACTGTTCAACAGCAGTGCAATTCAGTCATCTAATTCAATCGACTTCAGAATCTCTAGTCAATCTTTACTTACTTCGGTTTGAGTAAATTAAACAAAGATGAACACGTCAATCTATATTTTTTATAATAATTCCATGTATTTTGACCAAATTCATATTGTTTGCAGCCACCTTTGAAATATCTCAATAATGTGCGAACTATTCGGTTTGTCACTGGCATGAGGTATGCCTGGATCATTAATGTTTGACAGTGACCAAGTCAATGATAGCCCATTGGCTAATGCGTGTACTGATGGTCGTACAGATTCAATTTTCATATCGTTGAAACAATCATCGGTGTAAAACAAATAAACATCGTCAACATTTGGTTCTGTTTTCAAAATCAATAATTCATTTTGTGTTACATTACGCACATAAAAATATTCCGTTAAATCAAATTTTGGCATTATTTCAACGTTCATCCCACCAAATGATAATTGAGTTAACTGTTCAAGAATATCCGTACGTTTATCTTCAGATCTAATACTCTCATCGACGATAACAACTAGATCAAGGTCAAATTCATCGATTTTTTCCAGGGATTCGTTCGGAAAATCAAAACATTGTTTCATTAGTCGACGCGCTAAACCTTAACAAAAATACAGCTAGAGAGCAGTCGCTAAAAAGCAGATTAACGTAGTCATTGGACGAGAAGTTCGGGCTCCTGAATCGTGGACACTTTCAAAAAAGTCACGACGGCAAAATGTTCGAGCCGAATAAAACAGGGGAGGAGCTGGAAGGAATTAAAATTGATTCTTCAATGGTAAGAGGTTAACAACGAGATAGTTTAACACTAGTACTGTCCAATATCCTCTATCCATCGATATGTTCAAACCTTGTACACCTTCAAGCATTGGCTTCGTAGCATTGGCCTAACCCGAGGTTTTTTAAATCTCACTCGACAGGGCAGAGTAGACTCAGTTCAGTATGTAACAACTTTTTAGATTATTCCTCTTTTCCCACTGCTGCAAACGTCCGCTCGGCCGCTTTCTTTCTTTTTTCTTTCGTTTATTCCACTAAACTACAGACCATTTATGTCACGAAAAACACCATTAACAGAATAAAACTAAAGAAAATGAATAGTCGTTAATCTTTCCTTTCTGATGACAAATACAACGTTAGCTATGCTTTTGTAGAACTGAACACACTCTGAAGAAAGATGGTTGTTGAATGAGGTTGCTTTTTCTTCTTCAAACAGGAACGTTTAGCTACATACTTTCCGAAAACTAGCTTTTTCGTTTTACGTTTTCGTCCCCTCATCTCTTCTTTGATTAACCTGCGATGCAAAAGTAATTGCCGAAATCTCCAGCCTTGGTTCTCTGGTCAGGAACATTACAGAAAGTTCATTCGTTTTCTGGTTGAAACAGCAAAGCCTGATCTTCAAAGGCCATAAGGCAACAAAACTTTTGGGATTGGCTTTGAGGAAGAAAATAGTACGATACCAAATGTCGTGGAAAAGGACCTCGCAACTTTTGTAATCTACAAACGTATCTCTCTCATCAAATCTGTTTTTCCCTATAACAGAATACGTTTGAAATTACATAATTATAGAAACTAGAAGTATTTTAATCACTCTTTCAAATGGAGTAAGGTAAATTCTGCTTTGACCCACTTTTCGATCGGAACTAAGCAAATTTTTTATTAGTTTCCAAACATAGGTAATTAGACTTAATTAATAATTTTCAGATACTGGACGAATTTTGTTGCTTTTTCTAAAACACATTTTCTGGAACAGTATGCAATTCTCTACAAATTCACATTAGTTTTAATCTTTACTACCATGTTTAGAGCCCCGAATAACGATTTTTTGTTGTCGTTCGAATCTTTTGGTGACTTTCAGGTAATTTTAGCGATTAATCGCGATTAATTGACGATTTTGTTGCTAGGTACTACTGTAGGTTCGAATTCGTCTTAGGATTTACATATCTTTTTTTGTTTTTTCATTGTTTATTATGTACAATGACATGTACATCACTCAGCAACGGCCTTAGCACCAGCTCAAGTCGCAGCCTTGCCGACGAATCAATCTGAGACATTTCTCAGATACCGGCTGTTCACTGGGCTTCTCGGCTTAAGGCTCACAAAAAATAAACTATCTTCCGACAGAGTTTTAGGTGTACAAGGAAAATAATTATTTAGGCGTCATTGCTTTTTCTAACGACAAATCGCATCTTTTTTGTTTGACATACGGGATAGTAGCAAATAAATAAAATAAATTCTGGTCCTTCTGATACCTTTATTTCGTTATAGACTCAAAATTTTTGCACGTATTTAGAACCAAACAAAAAACTTTCTTTTATTCTAGAATGCCCGTCCGCCATTCTAAGGTGACATTCTGCCATTCCAGAAATTTTGTATCCATTCCGAAATGTGCTTTTTACCCCTTGGTATTAGGGCACTTGGCAATGGGATTTTTGGAACTTTTATAAACTATATTCAATAGTACACTTTTTCTTGAAGATCTCGAGTATTTCCAGGATAAAGTGACCGAAAAAATACACTCAACTTCATTCGGATATTCTACTCGTATTTCGCGATTTTAATTTGACAGAAACATTTTTATTCAATACAACAGTAAGTTTTGGAATTTTTAAATCAAAACGGTATGCCTTCAGTTTAGTTTTCATGCGCGCGTCCAGAAAAGGTCAAGGCACGGATTATTCAGGGTTTAGGATGTGCTTGTCGCTTTTTTCTGTGTACAAGATGGTGCTATAATAAACCATGCGCTCTTCTCTGTGGGACTTCCTTTTTGCGGTCACTTTACTCTGGGAAAAGTCGAAACTGCCAGTGCTATTGAATGAAGTCTATTTGTATAAAAAGAAGGTTACAAAAACATCCTGTTTGCCGTTGGTAATGTTCTTAGGTGTATAAACGTGAACGTGTTGGGTGTGAAGGTATAAAGAATGAAATTGCACGTTTCCAAATGATAAATAGAATAGTAATAAAATAGAATACAAAAGAAACGAAAATACAGCTTACTCGATTGTTCGCATGAGGTATCTTTTTCCGTTTGCTATGATAATGTTGGGGTGTAGTAGGTAAGAACAAAATATCAGAAAAAGAAAGTTATTGAAGGTTACCTGCTGACGATAGTAAAGTATTTGAAGATAAATATAGTAGATAAACTACGTCCGAACGAGCCTTAATGTGTTTTGACTCATCGCTACATAATTTTTTCCTTTCTTAACATGTGTACGAAACTTCAGTTCGCATCATGTAGGACGATATATGTAATCATCTGCGAACTCGTGGTCATATAAAAGCTTATCAGTCGAAACCTTCGTTCTGGAGGTGTAATTCCTCTGAGTAATCTGCCAAAGCTTTGGCTGCTACTCAGAAGCCTTATTTCATTCTCCAAAGAATAAGTCCGCTTAAGGGGATCCCTCCCCCTATATGTGTCTTCGAACTATGTTAGTTTAAAGAAAACACCTGACTACATATATCCTCAAGTTCTTTCGATGAACTGGGAAGTATTTCCAGAGTTATTAACTAATTAAACGTAAATTTTAATTAGAATTTGGGTCCCTAGTTCGCATTTTGCAAAGCTTGCAGTTCGGTTAAAAATGATTGTAGAAATGTCGTTCTTGCATGGTTTGATAGTCAATGGTCTGCTGCGGCCAGCACATTCAACTACCACCAGATTTACATAATTTATTCAGGATGTTAGCACATCATTACAACAACACATCACAGCACTCGTCTTATACATTGATTTCTTAAAAGCATTTGATCAATTGTGGAGACGTGCTTTGTGCTTTGATTTATAAATTTCACAAACTAAGATGTCCAGAAGAATTGCTACAATTCATTATTGAATATTTAGATAACAGAACATATCAAATAGAAATAAACGACCTGCTGTCCGATGTATTTGATGTAGATAGAGGGATACTACAAGGAAGTATTTCAGGCCCGGTTTTGTTTCTACTATTCCATGCTGATATGCCGACAGAAATTCCATCATCACAACATACCCACATGTATACAGATGATGTAGCATTAGTTATTGATGCAGCACCATGGTGGAAAAGTACAGAGGTGATAACAAATATTCAAAAAACTGCACAACAAACATTAAATGAATAAATTCAGTTCATCTGTAACATATTTCTTCCACTAAAATTTCATCCCAATTACTAAAGCTTTCTCGGTTTATATAAACTTCTTAATTTAAAAGATTGAATTGGATTGCTGTTGCATTAAAAAAAAGCGTGTGAAAAATCAGCTATACATAATCAAAATGGAAAGATTAATCTATCCCTTTGATAACATAAAATAAAGTTCACAATAAGGGAAACAACGAAGGAGTATTTTTATTTCAAGATAATGCGGTACCGACCGGTATACCGGCCAGTACCGGTACGAAGTTTGTATATCGATGACGGATACCGGTATCGCATTTTTGATACCAGTTACACCCCTGATCCAGATGGAAACAACCAATAAACTACATAAGAACAGAATATCAATGGATTCACAAACGTATAACAATTTCATATATTGGTTTATTAATAGAACAACATGAAATTGCAAGAACAAAATTATTAGAATATCTTGGTAATTATATTGATCAAAAATTGTCATTCAATAGACATGTTCAGCATATATTGACGAAAATAAAAACCAACACACCAACGATAACATATGTAGCACAATCAAAAATGTCATCATATCATGCCAGAATGTTAATCTTCAATACTTATGTACTACCATATTTACAGTAGCTCTATTCCGTTTATCCACTGTTCCACCTGATTCCACAACTACTTCCACACTATTGTTCACAACTTGTCGATATTTGTAAATCTGTCTAATAAAGCAACAGAACAACAACAAAAGTCTCTCGCTCGAACAAAAAGATGGAATTCCGTAACGGAGTGTGTTCTGACATTGTTTCGTGATCTTGTGAACAAATTTAACAACCCGTTAGAGATTCTGAAAGCTGGTCGAAATCTATATAACTCCTATCTGGAACATTTCTTAATACAGTGCTTTATTTCGTAGCGAAAGGGTAAAGTTTGGATATATCTTAAAAAAAATTCCATTTTTGGGAATCCCGTAACGGCTAGTATTTTTTTTGTAACTCTTGAGCAAATGCTCCAAACCGACTGAAATTTGTATAGGACGTAGAACTTCACATCTTCTATCTATGGTAAAAAATCTATATATAAAACAACAATTCCATTTCTTTCACTTTCGGATTATAGCTACGAGATACTTTTTGTTGATATTTTCTTTTTTTCTCCAGTTCTGAAAATTATCACCGGCGCTGAGACGAGCTAGTCGTAACTTGCATGGTCAAGTGTGTCTTTATTAGAAAGTAGGTATCTGTTATTGTGTTTGTGAACTATCATTTGTGGCAATGAAGTGGAACGTCTATGACACGATGGAGACAGCTCTCCAACGAGAAACGTTTCTACTTTCATCTCACACTGCTTGGAGCGTAATAAACATTAAATAAACACTTCTGTAGTGCAAGTATTTATTCTTATATATGCAAGAACAATGTCAAACAAAATGGTGATTCAAAGAGCAACACATATATTTGTCTAATCTCTCGACCAATTTTAGCAGAAGTCCTCCACACTGTAGTGCTACAATAACTATAAATAGATGCAAATTTGGCATATTTACATTTTTGTCGAAGCTCTGAGTCATGTCGTAATCAAAATGACTGCTAACTTTCTCTGTCAGCAAACATTTTGTGAGGGGTCTTTCTATTTTATTTTAACTTTGATAGTGGGTGCACTGCGACCACAGTCCAAATACCATTTTAGATTCTAAATCAAATTATTTACTAGATTAAGTGCATTCGATTTATTTGTTTACGTTTACTTTGTGTCTTCCAAGTAATCATACAAGTCACAGTAGACTGTTGAACACCCAATTACCAGATCCCAAAGTTAGATATTTTTGTTTTGATAATTCCTACATTGTAGCACCATAACTTTGTTCTACCTATTTAAAGCATATCTTGAAGAAGAAACACAAAATATCTCGTATTGTTTCATTAAAATGACAATAATAACAAATTCTTTTCGATTTATTGCCAAGTTCAAAACATTTTCTGCTACAGAACGCGAAATGAACATCAGTATGCTTCCACGGTTGGCAGTCTTTAAACTCGCTACGAGATGAAAAGTACTAACGTCTTCTTTTAGACTGGGAAGTTGTTTTGAACTCGTTACGAGTCCAAATGAGTGTTATGTTCTAATATAGCATAGGGGAGACATATTCATCAGGACGAGAGTGCCGGGAGAACGGAGATGGCATGATGAGAGTGAATGGACATGAACACTACAGCACCAAGTTATTGAACTCGTACGAGTTGAACACAGCCTCCCCTATACTATAAAAGAACATAACACAGTTTTGAACTCGAAACGTGTTTTTAAACTCGTACGAGTTCGAAACAGCCAAGACTAGATGCACTTAAGCGTTTTTTCATCTCGTTACGAGTACGAATTTAACATGAAGTCTATGCTTCCATAAATCATTATTTCTTTACAATTTATCTAAAACTGCCCAAAAAACTGAAAAAGACATGTGTCGTGACGAGAACAAAATAGGTTGTAAAATATTGTTTCTATGGACTTTCCAAGCACAAAAATCTGCATTGGCCAACAAACTCTACAACGAATAAAACTTAATGTGTTAGTTTTTAATCAAGTCAAGGATTCACAGAATTACAAATTAATACATCATGTATTTGCTTCAGTACTGCTGCTAAGCGAAACTCTCTATATTCCAAAAACCAATAGCAAAGTGCATCAGTGTGTTACTCGGCTAGAATCGTGAAGAGCTTGATTATCAGCTACAATGTTATCAAAAAAAGTAATGTAATGCTATTTCAAGGTAACTAATAGGCGGTACGTCCGTGTATGTTTACTTCCATAATCTCCCGTGCATACCAATAAAATCATTTGCTGTGCGTGTTTTTGTTCTTTGGCGACCTGAAGATAACGTTCTCTGTAACACGACAAACATGAGAGACGTTCATTGTATTAATGTTGTTTTATCTACTATTTGCACACGTCGTCGCTTCTCACGGCATAGCTGAAGTGTAGAAAGCAGATGACCGTTTCAGCAATGTTCGTGGTGAACCGATGTAAATGATCAAGCCGATTTGTGGTTACGAACACGAACCTTTCAAAAAAAAGAGAATGTTGTTATAGTTTTATCTTTCATAGGAACACACACAGAAAAAAATCAGTAAAATATTATTCATAAAGGTAAATAACAGGCAAAAAGTTGATAAGAGAACATAAAAAAGAAGAGTTAGAAGCACATTTATTTTATTGGGTAATGCTTTTCTCACTAAAATGGAAGGCAGTAAATCGATGATTCGCACGGATTCACTCTCCACGGATCGTTTGAATGGTGAAGCTGACGTAGATCTCGTTTTATGTCCGATATGTCAAAATATCCTGTCGAAGCCGATCGCTTGTAAAACATGCGAAAATTCTTTTTGTTCGAAATGTATTCGTTTGTGGCTGATTAAAAAGCCGAATATGTGCCCGTATAACTGCCGTTTTGAGGCGCGGAAATGTCCAGCGATCCTCGTCACATTGTTGTCGAAATTAAAACTTGACTGCCGCCACAAATCACAAGGGTGCGCTGCTGCTATACCTTATGAAGCTCTGGAGCAACACGAATTACAACAGTGCGATTATCGAATAAGACAATGTCCAGGCTGTAAGCAGGAAATGTTGAAAAAAGATCTGGATCTCCATGAACAAGAGGGCTGTGAACTAGTGGAGTTAACATGTTTAAAATGTGACACAATCTATAACCAGCGGCAGCAGCACACCGAACTGCAATGCCTGAAAAAGCAAATTGTTATGGTCAAAGAGAAACTTGAAGCATCCGATCGAACATCAAATACAATGGAATATAACTACAAGAACATGGAAGAAAAGTACATACGAGAACAGAAAAACGATGATTACGCCAGGAGAAGACAACTAAAAGGCCAGCCGGACTATTGTACGTATATATAGCAATTTATATATAATAATAATAATAATAATAATATATAAAAATTTTCAGCTTGTGCCTGAAAAAATATTTGTTGTGGAGTCTGGAGATTGAAGAGGGTGGATCTGAACCGAGGCCGTGAAAAATGAGATAAAAAATGACCCATGAATGACTCATTTAAGTGCCATATATGGCTCATTTTTAAACCATATCTCTTCCATATTTATCTCATTTATTGTATCATAATGTAGTCATAATGATGTCATTTTTTTATGGGATAAATATCATCTTATTATGGTCATCAAAATATGAGCCTATTATGATCCTGTTTAGATCATTTTTGGCTCATTTTAAGACCATTTTAAGACTATTTATGAGATAAGAAATGCAAAGAAGAAAAAATACGAAATAGCTCGTGCAGAGATTTGAATCCCGAACCTGTAGATCATAAGTCTACGATGCTATCCACTACACCACACGGCTATACAAATATATATGTTTTTGTTTCTTCTGTTTTGGGATTTTCACTTTGAAGTTTAAAAAAAAAACTAGTAATTTTGATTAATTAGCCTCTAGTTTTTTCCACAAACACTGTAGAGAG
>CAJNOQ010003119.1:0-21341 GCA_905250885.1 Didymodactylos carnosus | reverse complement strand
GTTTTTCACGTTTTTCTGTTTTTACAAGTTTTCTGCTGTACAGTTGACGTCAAAAATCTTTAAAGGTGATATTCTTGATCAGCTCGACGTGCTCTATCCAACCATGTATAATTCGACCAGATTCATTTTATCACTAACCTTTTGAATTTCCGGCACCTTATATATCGACAGTTTTCGTTATTCAAGCCTATTCAGGAAAAAATCATGACGCAATTATATTTGAAAAGAGAAAAATTTTCTTATAACGGGTGGCACATAATAAACGAGACACTTTTGTTCTTTATTTTTAAGGCCCTTCCGAATGATCTAAAAATCTGGCTCTAGTCTCATTCGATAGAAAATTGAATTCTCTACAAAACCTGCTTTGTGAATCTCTGATAGCATTTTTCTCGTTTGAGCACCACTCAAAATATTGAAAAGAGAAATTAAACTGTAGGTTTTTAGAAACGTTTTCTGAAGGCCTTAGAAAACTACCTTTTCGAACTATTTCACCTACTGGTAAAAAATCAAACCCAAAAGCAGTTTCAACAATACCAGAATGTGGAGCAAACATTTCAGATCAAAAGGAGACATCGCCCCGCTTTGGGTGATGTTTTGATCAAAAGTTATGAGGGTTTTGCTAGAAGCCTAAAATATGCATCAGATGCTAGCGCCACCGTATCTCGAAAGCGATATTCACCTTGACAGCATTTCGTAGCTGCAAGGTTTCTCGGTAACGAAACGTCGTTGAGAGGTGGTGTTGGACTTAAACTGAAACTAACAGCTGTGGCTAGAGGCTTATAGAGCCCGATGTCAGTTTGTGTAGTGGTCCGAGGTGATCTGGATGAATTAGAGTGCGACATTCAGTGGCAGCAAAAAGTATTCGTACGATTTTGGTTTGCTCATAACTCGATAACGAAGGTGTTTCTTAAAATTGTGAAACTATCAGAAGAATGCCCGTTGGCTCCGCTGTCTATGGTAAAGTTTTGCAATCACTAGGCCATTTGTATCTGGACTTATGGCTATAACAATAGAGAGGTCTATGTTTTTTTGGCAAAAAGTATTCGTACGGTTGATAAAAATCCTTTTTTACGTTATATAAGCACCGATAAAATATGAAAACTACATCAGTCGATAGAAGAGAGCGCGGGCTAGATTTTGGTAAAAAAGTAATTTTGAAAAGCTTTTTTCCTTAGGGTGAAAACACGACTTTACGCCAAAAGTGCCATACTCTTCAGTGTGACTGCTCCATCTCAGGTATGCGTGACTGAAAAAAAAATTCTGATTAAGTTCTGTTTTAAGTTCAGGGGGAGAACCGGTTTTCCCCCTGAACTTAAAAAGTCTAAGTCTCTCATACTCCTACACAGTAACTACTTGACTACATGATGACGCAAAGATATCCAAAAATGTTTACCCTGCGTGCAGAAAAGATATTTCCAAAATAGCCCTAAGATCCAAAACATTAAAAGATGGGTCAAATTGAACCCATCTTTTGACAGTTCTCAGACAGAGAACAGGAATATCGGTAAAAGAAATGAAAATCATTTTCGCTTGATCTCACGAATGAAGAAGTCAGACATGAAAGCTTAGGGAAGCCGTCAAAAATAAGTCTATGCTAAAGATTGGGATCGGGATCAAAACATTTTACTGGTCCCGGTAAAAGATTTGCCTGGCCTGGTCATTGCATTTGCTAAATTAATTGATAACGAAGGCCTGTGATATACTTTAAAATATATGGGCTGAAAGAGCAAACATTTGTGTACGAAATGCGTGGTCGAATAATAGTTTACCACTAAAGTTAATAGAATGGCACGCAAATCTTTTATCGGGACCAGAAAAAAATGTTTGGTTCCGATGCCTGTCTGTAGTCTATGCGTAGACGTAGACCATAGTCTACGAGTAGATACAGATCAATACCATTCTCTTAATACCATTCTCTTTAATCATTAGCTTCAGATAATAATCCATCATCATTAGCAACAACAACGGATCCCGTATTGATAGCTAGATTTTTATTACGCTCATTACGGTATAATATATTAGCTGCAAAATCTACATTGAAACACTTAAATGATCGTTATCCACTTAAGTATATTAATATTGTTGAAGATTTATCTAAACGCAGTGCTACTATATATCATTTAGCACGTGGAAAACTATCTAAACAAAATAAACATAAAATACATTGTAGTTTTGTTTGCTTCTTTATTCACATTTTTTCGACTTCTTTTCTTAACCGTACTAGAAACTCGACTGGGTTCTTTTTTCTTATAAATTGTGGAGCTAATTTATTTCCAAGAGTAGAATTTAAATTTCCTAAAACTACAGAAACTAATCCTGATTTATAATATCCTTAAAATGAATCTAACTGCAACAATAGCACTGGGGAAAGAATCCTCGGCGCAGAGTCATCATAAATAAGAAATCTTTAAAAAAAAGAACGTTTGAGTTAAGGCACATGTAATTCGAAGTTTCCACACTATTTTATTTTTGACTTATTTATACACCATTGGATAGAGCTCGATGAACTGATCACGAATGTGTAGTTTTCAACTTTTCGAAACGTTTTTTTCATGTGGAAAAATCGAGGAAAGGCGAACCACCGCAAAACTCGAAAAACGATGATGTTCACCAAAGTTAGATTTTTCGACTTCAGTTTTTCGTCGAAACATTCAAATTATTTTTTTCTTATTCAGCGTTGAATACTGAATTGAAAACTAATATTATATGCATTTTGGAGGTAAATGCCTGTCGACCATGGACGTTCGAAAGAAGCGATGAGAAATAAGGGTGAGTCATTTTGTAAACCTATCTGTTTTTTTGTGTTAAGGGCTGAAGCCGGCATTTGCATCTCAACAGATTCGCTGAAAGCATAGTTTTAAAAGTACAGTTCGCTTTTTTTAAATTTTGTATCGTTGCTGAGAAAATTCATTTTTTCTAAATAAGAGACGGAAAAGTCGGAATTCTCCTCGTGATTCACAATTTTCCCCAACAGCACTCAACTTCTATGGAATAAAAATATCAGATTTGGAATCAGGATCAAAAAACGAATCGACTGGTGTGTATCCCTATCCTATCCAAGTGCTTTAATTTTTTTTGAATTTTCATCCTGAAAAATCATCGAGATTTTCATCAAAAACTGAAAATCAACTAAAAGTTTTAAAATACACTATGTGTTAATGAACGTGCTCTTAGACCATTATGTTGAATTGCGTTTTAGATATATTTTTGAGATATATTTCTACTTTTATTCTAGTTTTAAGTTTAGTCAAAGTTAATTGTTTTAAGTACTCAATTTTATTCTGGTTGCTACAATTCCAGCCAAAGCGCAAGATGCCAAAAAATTGTTGTCATCCCATAGCACATTCAGTTCAGTATCGCAGAGGCGCAAAAGTGCATGTACCATATGAACAATACTCTGTTACTCAAGAAATAGCAAAATCTTTGGATAAGTATTACAAAAAGCTAAGACATGACCTATCAACTGTTAAAGAAAATGATATTTTATGTCAACGTTGTTATGAAAAGAACAAAAACGTGCGAATCTGAGTAAGTACTTTAAATGTTTGTTATATATTAAAATAAAATCTAATAAAAAGCTTTTTCTTGACACAATAATACGGAAAACTAATTTTTCTCAGAAGGCCAAGCCGATACAAATGAATCAGAGGAAGCTGGCGATGAGATAACAGCTACATCAGCGTCAAAAGGTCCAATAACATCATTAAAAATATCTGCTACATTAGATTTTGGCAAAAGAAATTTAAGAATTCGATCACCATCACCTCCATCCGTTGATTTAGATCAACCACTAGATGGTAATATGGTAATATCACCAGCAACTATTCCACATCGTCAAACGTCAAGAAACTTGATTTCTTCATCAACAGTGTCACCTTCTGGTGCTGAACGAGAATTAAATCATGATAAAAAGTTAAATGCAGAAAAGTTGAATGAATCACCAATCAAAGACTAGTATGTTCAATCTTGAGGTTGATTTTCTTTTGGAAATTCCAGATTTCTTTTGTCTAATTTCTAGAAGAAATTCGAACATTCTTAGACGAAAATTTAATATATTATTAAATCAAATCAAATCTTTAGCAACATCAGTCACACAACGTTCATCAAGGTTTTCTCCACCATCAGCTATAACAGCGACTGATACTGATGATACAACTGAATTAATTCAAAATTTACAATTAAAAGGTAAGATAATTAACCCCTCCCCCCTCATAACAGAAGACCATCCCCTATTAAAAGACTACTGCCGATTATATGACTTGAAAGCCAAACAGAAGACCATGATCTTCTAACTCCTAGAAGATCAGTGGTCTTCTATTATGGGTGGGAGGGGGTGGGCGGCGGTAGTATGTCTTAGCGAATTTGATGATAAATACGGCTTTTAACATTAAGTCCACCGAATTGGTCAAGAACAGCACTAGCACGTTTTTTTGCAGTCGCAGAATGGTGAGATCCTCAAATACTTAATTATATATAATATTAATAGAGCTATTAACATGGAAAAAAAGATACAAAGCAATGCAAAAGATATTTTGATTAGTAGAATTGCTCCTACAGATCGCTCAAAGTCATTTTCTGACTCGCCATGGTCGATTACCTCCACTATATTATTTTTATGATTTAGAATCTTACACATTGCTAGTTATTGCATGCTATGTGGACGCCGACGCCGATATTTTTTTCATATGACTCTAGACTTCCAGTTAAGGGAACAACTATCGATATAGCTCAGGAAATATCCATGATGATGATGAAATCAGAGTGCTCAATTGAAACCATAGCTAAAATAAGCTATTTTGAGTTTATTATTAATTTGCACATCAAGCAAGCAGCTTACTTAGAGGCTTTGCCACTTTATCAAAGAATGACCCTATAGCACGACAGGTGCAAACTCTTAGTTTGACAGCTGTTCGCTAAAAGCAACTATTGCAGTAAGGAAAAGTTTCATTTTTAGACCGACAGATCTACACTGACAAGCTAGTTTTTCTAAAAGAATATAGTTTCAATTACAAAAAGTTATTATAAATCGACGATGCAAAAGAAAAGAATATAGTTCAGATCATTAATTTAGCATAGGTTACGACCATAAGTATGCGCTGACTACAGCTCCCATGAAAGGCAATCGAGCGACGTTTTTACCCTTACTGTCACCACCAGCTCCTGCTGCGACCAAAAGTGGCATGAAATGTTCTGCATGACCAACAGGATGTGCGTACCTGGCTTCGTTGAATTTTTCCCATTTTAAGAGCTTTTCGTCTCGTTCCAGCCCGATTGATTCGCATGCATCTTGAATTGCATCTTCAAACGGTGTATTATTATCAATTGGTAATTGACTGAAGAATGCTCGTAGATTATGAAAACTCATGCCGGATCCAATAATTGCAATGTTTTCGTCACGTAGCGAACTCAAAGCACGGCCCATTCTTATGTGTTCCTCAGCCGATTGCGATTCGAGTACAGACAATTGAACAATTGGAATATTGGCATCTGGAACGAGCAGTAGTAATGGAACAAATACACCGTGATCCCATCCACGTCTGTTGTCTAGTTTTGCATGAAATCCTTGTTTGTTGAGTGCCAATTTTACTTGCTCAGCAACTGACGGCGACCCCTTTGCTGGATATTTAACGTGGTAAGCCTCCCTTGGAAATCCGGAGTAATCGTACAGCAACGAATGATTTTCGGCTGAGGAAATCGTCGGAACGTGTTCTTCCCAATGAGCGGTGACCAAGATGATTGCTTTTGGTAAACCAAGTAACGTGCGGGCTTTGCCGGTAAGGAACTCAATTATGGCTCGGTGCCCTGGATCGTTGAGTAGAGGCATCGGTCCTCCACCATGAGGAATGAACATGGATACTGCTCGATTTGACATGTTGGTCGTTGTGTAGCGGACGGATGATGATGAGAGTCAGTCAGTGAGCAGGAAAGGTGGATTATTTCGAAAAGTAAATGAAAATCTCATTGTTAATAATCATCGTGTAGACGCAGTTTTCTAAAAACAGTAGTGGAGGGAGATGGTTGTTATAAGCTTTATTTAGTAAGAAGGCAAGAAACAAAAAGTATTACGTTAAAAATAAATATAAGAACAGCACAAAAAGAAAGAGGAAAAACCCATGACAACATTTTGTCTGATCATCAAGAAAAAAGTTGCTAGTGTACAATAACATTAAAGGTAAGCATACACACAGATAAACATCAGGTCTGACTGATAACGGACACAGAAAGGCAGGGAGATGGTTAATAAATGTTGACGTAGCACTTTCCCGACATTAGCTGAGCCCCTTTCGTTAGAGGATCTAGTTTTTTTCAGCTCCGAAATTAAACCAGAAATTTTTTGGAAAAATTCAAATAAAAACATGTTGCTGCGATGAGGGATGAAAAGGTAATATTGCCGTTAATTATTAATTTTATGATCGAAACCGTGCAATACTCAGGTAGTGCAAAAACAAGTGCACCATACAGATGCTTGTTCTTGAGAACGGAGAATGATGACAAAGCAGTAAGCAATACGTATATTATTAGAAAATTTAATGTGTAGAATAGGAAAAAAAGAAATAATAACTCAACGCAGAACACATCTAAAACGAAAACAAATTTTCTTTCTTACTGCCGCGGCAGAGGAACGACTAATAATTCAACTTTTTGCATCTGAAGGATGATATTTTTTTGTAATATTTTTTTCTTTTATAAAGAAAGAGAAAATTGCCTTGCTAGCGGCAGAGTCGGTAAGATGTCGATGAATTTTATCGTCGAAAAAGTCAAATCATGGTATCAAAGCATGTGCTTAGTTCTTCCATTTCCGTAACAAGTCACTTCACACTATTGAGGAGGATGTAGTTTGTTACTTACTACTACTACATATAGTATATTCTAGCGGTGCATCGAAAGATATAAGATTATCAGCAAAAGAAATATTAATACCGGCAGTCGAGATACAATTTTTTCTTGGTAATATTATATAAATTAATGAGTTCGATAAAGCCGCATCAGTTAATTTTTGAAGAATTTTTGTAACATCAGGATCAACAACATCATATTTATACGGTGATATTTGGACAAGCACCGATATCGGATAGTGATTTTTGGCCATTTGTTCCTCAAAATGAAATTTTGGATGATGAAGATTTACCAAGCCCTGTTGCTGAGGATGGTGACGGTGATGATGATATAGCAATTCTAAAACAACATGGTACCACATTCGACAATGTTGTTGATCCTGATGTTACAAAAATCCTTTAAAAATTAACTGATGCGGCTTTAACGAACTCAGTAATTGATATAATATTACCAATAAAAATTGTATCTCGACTGCCGGTATTAATATTTCTTTTGCTGATAATCTTATAGGCCGCTAAAAGCAGACAACACCATAAAGTGTAAAAGTAACCAGTTTTGTGCGCTATGCGATGTTTAAATGTTGCAATATGTCAACAGTGACTTCGAGCCTTGTCTTGCCGATTATTATCTCAAAAATGATTGTGTACAGCTCTTATTTCGTTGTAGGCGTGAGTGAGTGGCAGACGATCGAGCACTTCACTCTCAGTGCCGAGGCTGAGAAAAACACAGGAGGAGTGTACATTTTTTTGGAAGATAGCCATAGAAGTCAGAAAACACAATTTTATTTTGGATGATAATGTAATAACGTTTTGTGTATTCCGATTATTGATTTCTTTCTCATTTTTGCTATCCAATTCTCCACATTTTGAGTATGCGTACCTACACGTTGAAAAATTAAGAGAAGAAACAGAAACAAAGTAATAAATAAAACAAGGCAAAGATAACACTTAAAGTTGGATCGACAAAATAAAGTGAATGGTTGACGGTAAGATGCATTCCTAAATATATAGGATCATGTTGCAACTAACTGTAGGTAGCCCATGCATCGCTAAATACTTGTGTACCTATCGAATTAGAAAAGTATTGCTGGATGTCTTAGAAAATATTCAGCACAAATATCACGTATAAAATTTCTCCAATCAACAGTTGTTGAATTACTTTGCATTTTACAATGACGATGTAGAAATTCAACAGAATCAATCTTTTGAGACTAGTGAAAGATTAAATCAAGCATTTGAGACAGACTTTCGCCATTCGTAAGACGAGACCACAGGGCATATATGTCTGTGAGACAGGAAGAAAAACTTGCTACATACAAGTGATGCATCTCGTCGAAGCTTTTTCAATAAAATGCTGCTACATCATCCAAAATTTTACGCAAATTTTGAGGCAAAAATTTCGAGGAAATCTTTTTGTCTGCCTTCAACACCAAACTTAGGTGGACACCGTTTCTCTACATGTCCGATCCGAATATCCTGGTCCTCCGGCTTGAATCGTTGCGAAGAAAAAGCAGGTAGTTTTCATATGCATGAAATGGGAGAAAAATTCATAGCATATATTTGAAATATATGCTATGAATTTTTCTCCCATTTCATGACTATTAATGATTAATAACCCCCTAGCGAACGACGACCGTAGCGAGGGGTGAGCTTTGTCTTGAATTCAAAAGTCATGGCTATCGTTCGTTACTGACTTTAGATCATCTGTTTACCAAATTCTTTATCACTTGATCGCTCGCATGAGGTTCAGTGTAGGAATTTGTGTGACGGCGTGCAATAGTGAATTCTCGATGTGCATTCAATAGAATTTCTTTTCTGATTTCCTAGGTAAAAGAACGCGTTTTATTTTCGTTTTTAAAACCTGGTGAAAACCTATATTAGGTGAAATAACCCCATTTTACCTGTTTTCGCCTGAAACTGAAAATTCAAACCAGTGAAGATCCATCTAGATTACGTCAGAATATCAAGATGTACTCTGTTTTACCTGCTCAATACGATTATTTACTTGAAAATAGTGAAAAATATTCTTTTACTTCGTTCAGAACTTTTACGATGGTATATTGTGGAGAAAAGAAAATAGTACCTTTGTGCAACTTTGTGTACTTGAACTAGTTTATGGCGAGAGGACATAGTGAGTAATAATACAAGATCAGATAGATATTGTTAGTTCATGTCTTACAATAATTTTTTTAGAATGTTAAGCTGTTACTTTTACGAACTCGATAATTTGAGTAATGTGGAATAATATTACATCAAAGAAATAGTTATTATTCTCTAATCTCGCTCCAAAAACTTATTCGTTAACACTGAAACGTTTTGTTTTTCGAAGCTGGCATTGAAGAAGAGTTTTAATACAAACGCAGATTAGCATTTAAAAAGTTCTTAAATCAAAGAAAACTGTTTTTCACGAGATGAGCGACTGGACAGTGGAAAGTTTTTCCTTGGCACAAAAACCATGCTGCATGACCTATTGAACTTGCTGAATAATATTATTACTCTATATTTAAATAATTTCACTATTAGAAAATACTATTTACAAAAAAAAGTAAAGTTCGCAAGTACATGTTTCATATTTTTAATAGTTTAATCAAATAAGGGTTGAAAATAATATTCATTCTTATCTCACATTTCATCAGCAAGAAAAAACAGCTCATAATTCTGGCATCTTTAGTTCTACCCTTTTTTAAATTATTGTTTCAGTCAGTGTTTTTCATGATATCAATTTCTGTTGAATTTTCCGTCATAATCGCTAATAGCATTGGTAAAACTTTTGGAATAGCACGTGGTATTTTTACTTGTTCACTATGAGCACCCAACAACATTTGAGCTAAAAATATCGAGAAAAAAAATGTTCGTTATTGAATCATGTAATTAAACAACTCTTACCGCTTTTCAATTTTAAAAATGCTCCGGTTTTACATATACGTATTTGTATTGGTTGCAATTTAGCTGATTGACGATATATTCCATAATACATATTATTTTCTACTAAATACGTTTCGATTAGTGTTGAAAATAATATTTCATCTAATCTATCGTTATTATTTGTTAACGATTTTAGTTCTATGAATAATGTATGATAAAATAGATTATTATCATGAGATGATGTTGCACAAAAATCAACCAGAATAAAATTCGTTTTGGTTTGTCGATTCAGTTCTTTAATTCCACGTTGTACAGCATCAAGAACCTCCTGCTCAGTTACTTTTTCAGTAAAATGATTTAATATTGTTGCACGACGAAAATATAGTTCAAATCGAGGCAATTGGCCAGTTTCATACTCAACTATTTTGATAACATCAGTCATTCGGTAGCGATATAAACCATTCAAATTTGTTATAACTAATTCATATAATTTACCTAGTCATCAATTGAAAAAATGAGGTAGATGGTTGTTGTTACATGTGCTTGATAATAATCAAATCAGATATTAGATTTTAACAAGTTATAGAGGCTGTCTACGTGAAAGTTTCTATACAATATCAAAGTTAAGATTTCTTCGTCATCTCAAACTTAAACATACATCACAAAATGTAGTTTTTTTACGCCGGTCCTGAATAATCAATCACTTTAAGAGACAATTCGCCAGTCGATCGAGTATCTTGCCAAAGACGGGTCACGAGTGAAAAATTGACAGATACTTTTTATTTCATATTCGGATTCTACTATCAAAACTGGGGTTCTGAAAAATAAAAAAAATACTTTCGGACTTATTCTGGCTGAGTTATAGAATTTACAAAATGAGCACCATCGTCGATTTGCGAAAAGTAGCCATCTTCGATATTTTGACTATAACTCCGTCATTTTTTACCTCTTTTGTTCGAGTAATATCTCATTCGAAAGCCTGATAAAAAGTAAACGAAATCACATGGTTCCTAATTTTTCTGAAGTAGGAAGTGACTGTTTAAACCCACATCAATTGGAGAATTGGAATTTTGCAGGATCAAAATTTTCTATAAAATGCCAGCTTCAACCCTCCAAACAGAATTTAGCTAAGAAGTCGAAGGTTACACGCGATAGAGAATTCAATTTCCCACAAACTGAGCGCAAAAACTTTGTTTTAAAAGTGGTGCAAAGTTTGAAAACTTAAAAACAAGATGACCGGTTTTCGAGTTTTCGGTTTTTTCGAGTAATCAAAATGTGGGTTAACTGTTTCGGTTGACTTTTAGCTGAAATAGAAATTCGATGCTTATGATACTCGACTAGAAATTCCATTTCCGATCAGTCGATTACGACTTCGAGCTTTGCTATCAAACGTGACGATTCTTTGACTGAACGAGCTATGCAAGAATCGCCTGTACAACCGTCCTCTTCTGGAAAAAAGTCGTAGATGACGTGTGAGTAGAGATTAGATTAGTTCGTTATGCATGTCTACAGGATCTTTTTTCTGTTGTTATACCGCTATGATACATTCTTTTCTTAAAAATATGCATCACAACGCGACAGCGGGAGCTTAACGTGTGATAACTAGTTACAAAATTATTTTTCATGAATTTTTGTCGTTGTTTATTTAGATCAAAATTTCTATTCTCAAAATTGTTTTCTCATTATAATTGAATACAATTCGACTAAAGCTGTATAACACGATAGATTCTCATGTATTACGATGCGTTTCAGTTTTTCGCTTTTCGGTTTGAAACCTGGGTTTTATAACCAGTGGACAGAATGGGTTGAGATATATATATGGAAAGATTATCATCGTTCTCAAACAGGGTTTGGCGGAGAAAGTCAGATTTGACTTTGAGAATGGGTTTTGGGAGCCAAAAGTGTGCATTTTCGAGATCTTGCCTGCGGCTTCTGTGCGGGAAGCATTTTGGAGCGAACACGTGGGTGTAGAAGTTGTTTATCGTGTTTTTTCTATGGGATAATACGTTGCTGTCATCAAATTTCCTGAGATCAACCTTTAAAATTGAGAATACTGAGACGCTGCAGTGCGAAGATATTTACGCTACTTTCCCTTTCACTTCGGAGCCAGAAGATAGTGTTCCGAGAATCTTCAACTCATAGAGCATAGACGCTATCACATACGGAATCTAATCGAAGTGTCGAAAATCTAATTTCGAAATTTCGAAAATTCCTTCTGTGGTTTCACGCAGAATTTGATGCTGAACAATTTTTGTTCGAACACTTTTTCGCTGTAATGCTTTCCTAAAGCGTAACACTGTTCAAAGCTTTCTTAAAATAAATTTGCGCTAAGAATGGTGCGCTAGAAATGATATGTGCAAGTCAAAGTCAAGTTTCTCCGTCAGACTTCACCCGGTAACGATGAAAATCGCTTTTTATATAGATATCAATGTGCTCTCTCCAATAACGAAAGATTTAAGGTTCCATCTGGAAAACTGAAGTATTTATTGAAATTTTTGAAAATTGGGCAAAAACCTATGTAGATCTTAGAACATTTTTTTCTCAAAAACTACGGATCCCGACACCAAAACAGTCTTGAAATATTTGTTTTACAGTGTGGTCCACAAACCGGCCGAAACAATGTATATCTTTCATTGTTTAGAAATAAAGAACGAAAAAAACATCGTTTTCATTGTAATTCACGACCTTTTTACCTTAAAAATATTTTTAAAGTTTGAAACCAAGTTAGTCTTACTCAGCTTGATGCGCTCTAACCATGTATCACGAAAAAAAGATCTCACTCAAATTTCGAATTTTCGATACCTTACCTCTTTTAAGAATACTGTCTGCTATAAGATAGTGTTACTTATAAACACGTGATACGATCTGATAACCATTGTCTGACGTATTATAAAATTTCAATCAATATCTAGCAGATTACAATTCATTATTCTTTTTAATACAAATGCAATGAGAAAATAAAACGTGGTGTACCGTACATTAGGTGTTAATGCGTTATAACGAGCCAGACAAGATCCAAAACAAAAATACATGGTTTTCGCGTAACGAATGTATTCTATAGAACTTCTTAGGTGGCCAATTGATTTCTTCTCCAGAAGTTGGTCATGGAAACATTATCCCAACTAGATCAGACATATGCGTTAATGACGTGAAACGTAGCACATAGTATTCAGTCGGTCACCAATGGCCGCTCTCGCCTAAAGCGTTACAGCGTGTTGTAATGACAGAGATTTACTTCCTTATAATGCACTAAATGTTATAGCAGTGTAATACATTAGCCAGTAACATGTTGCAACGTACTGCATGTTATTGCGTCAGAAAATAGTAACACTGTATAACGATATACAAATAGTGACACGTCTATCGTACTTTTAACGTTGCAACATTGTGAACTATGTGAGAGCCACTGACGAGAATGAATTCAAAATGATTTTGAAAATTTCTCGTATTGCAATGCAATAAAAAGCTAACACGTTTTATGGCAACCCAAATGTATTATAATGTATTAAATAGGAGAAAAGGATCCCATGAAGGACACGTTCTAAACCGGCTCGTAAACTAACAAATCTCTTCGATATACGATCAATCTCTATTTTGTAGCTTACCTATTTCGGCTTGCTCAATAGGAGAGCATCGAGGATTAGTTTGATCCCATTGGTCTTCTGCTATAAGTTCACTGTAACAAAATTTCACAGCATTCACAAATTTGTTTAAAGATATATGATCAGCATTGGTACCGAGTGCACCTTCGGATGAAATATAAAACAGATCACCGCAAAAATGAACATCGCTACCAAGTATTTCTGATAATTTCTCATAATAGTGCATCAATGTACCGCCAGAACCAGACTGTGTCATAATTAATTCGCGAAATAATCGTTTACCCCATCCTGGCTGGACATCACTCATTATCTCTTGAATATCGTCCGCTAATTTTGGTTCAGGTGGTTGTAATTTCTCAATTAAAGTTTGTCTAAGTGCCGGTGATATATTAGACCAAATGGGTGAATCGTCTGCAGGTTTTGCTGTTTTAAGATCATGAACCATTTGACGCCAATTTAACTGAATGACATCGAATAATTGCAACAGGTTTGAGACAAACACAGCACCGATTGAACGAACATTATCTCGTTCTTTCAAAGCGAATAATATTTGAATATAATAGGGTTCTAAATGTCCTCTATCTAATACTTCGTAGGCGTCTGGTGGTGAAGCGAAACGCCATATTGGAGGATAATCACCATTAAGAACTTCTGAATGAGACTTCTCATTTAACTGTTTTAAATATGTTGCATGAGCAACAGTATTCCTATAATAAAACATTGATCCTGGACCTATGTAGATGCCATCTGTCGACTGGCTTCTTGTTCCGGCTTTAGCATATAATAATAATCTTTTTGCTTTTTCCTCGAATAGGGATGGAAATTTTTCACTTAATAAGTACTGTTGATCAGCTACATGAATCATAAATGACGGTAGAGCATTGATATTAAATGGAAAATGCTTTGAAAATCCTGTTGTGCCCGAAGATACAGAATACGCAGCAATAGCTCCTTTGGGAACTAATAAATTCACTTCACCGTCTATCGATCGTTGCACATAATCTTTAATATCGTCGTAACTCGAAACAGGTATTTGAACAGTGAATAGATCTACCAGTTTATCAATATCATCTTTCGCTTGTTCTAATAATTCATTTAATTTATGTTTTTTGCCTAATTCTGTATCTTTCAACTGAATTAAAACATCTTTTAGTTGATTTTTATTTATATTTATACCATTTTTATCAACCGATAACAAATGTTCATGCGCTTGTTTCCATTTCATCTTCCTGTTATTCAACCATTGCTCGTAAACAGAAGCCATCGTTTAGCTGTTATTAGTTCTGCAAAAGAACGATATGTCAAGTGTTTTTAAACGCGTATACTGTTTTGAGCTTAATTTGTTGAAACTATCCATATCATTAGAAAATTTAATACTCGCCCGTGCTAAACCAAATTACATAAAAATTTTACATATAAGATCCAATTTTTTTCTAATTTGGTTCAGCGCGGGGCGGGGTTCATCCAATTAATGATTCGGTGGTTTTCAGCAGAGCCAGTTTCTGCTGC
Organism: Didymodactylos carnosus; assembly: GCA_905250885.1. Lineage (NCBI taxonomy): Eukaryota > Metazoa > Rotifera > Eurotatoria > Philodinida > Philodinidae > Didymodactylos > Didymodactylos carnosus. The sequence continues at coordinate 6,529 of CAJNOQ010003119.1, read as the reverse complement.
GAACAACAGTATAGTAACGATGCATTATAAGAATAGGACCCCACCAGATACACTCGCTCAATAAACCAACAGTAGTTAGTTTGTTGCCCGATTCTGTCTGATGAGATGCTTTTGTTATAATGAATTGCTACTATACCGTTGTTTAATCAAATTTCAACAAGTAAACTGGCTCAGCATTAGAGGATATATGGATGGTTTCTAAACGACAAGAAATTTCAAAATGTTCTATACAAGACTGACTACTCACTTCTACGGTTCAAACGGTTTTCCTTTAGAATAGTATCTCTAAGTCTTTTATTGCTGTAATAAACATATTACTGACTATCGCTGCAGCGTACACATTAACTGATAAGAAAGCAAGAGATGTTTTTTCTCTTTTTAACGGATCACGTTTTATTATATCTATTAAAAGCAAAAGTGAAGAAATAAAAAGCGTGTAAAACGTCATAAGAAGTTTTCTAAAAAGTGTAAAAAGCTGTTGTTTCTAAAGTTTTCATGTTTTAGTGATATTCAACCAAAAAAGATTTCAATGATGCTAGTTTGTAGAGAAAACATTGCTGCTTAAAACTGTCTAACTTTGTACAACACTCGGATTAACAATTATGACAGTTTTTCTAAGAGTCTTAAAATTTGTACCGTACACTGATGTTGCTGTAAAAATGTTGAGGCAATAGAAATCATCCCAAGCTCTGCAGTTCCAGATTTAGGGGAGATATCTACCAAACTCCGAATAAATGATCGATAGAAGAGCATTAGTGACACAAAATCTTGAATAGTTTTCTGGCTCAGAAATTGAAAGGGTTAATAATAGAAGAACACCAAAGCTTTGACAACGGAGGATATCGCATTCAAACAACAGACAAGATGCTCAAGATTATTTAACATTTATTCATTTGAAATTTGTGGTCATCATAACTCTGAAACAAAAATATGATGTTTCAAGAAAGAATTTCTACGGAAACATAGACCAACACCTGTAGTGTGTGTGGATGTAAAATTGCAATAAGTTTTTACAAAAAGTTGTTTCGTGTTTCTATTTATGAAAACAATAACTAATTTTTGCATAGAACATAAGTGTAGAGTGGTATTGGCATTTGAGAACAAAACTAACAAAATCCTCATCAGTGCCCGACTGGAAAAATGAGTATCATGACTATTCCTGTTGGTTGAATTTTCACATAACATCGAAAAGCATTCTTTTTGAAATTCTATATAGTTTTATAATGCATTTCTGACACACTGTCTGACATTTTCTTTCTATTGTATTCTGAAATTTCGAAGGGATTCGAATGGATCTTGAATGACTTGAAGAAGTTTGATTAGGAAAAGAGCTGAATATAGTCTAGTCATTAGAAATTACCATTTGGCAATTGACATTAGAGATGTGTGCAGGGCGCCCTTATCCTACCCTACCCTACCCTGCAGGGTAGGGCGGGGCCAGAGCTTTGTCTAAAAAAGATATATCGTCGGTACAACATTGAGATCGGTGGCTAGCGACAGTTATTTTAAACTCTTTATTTTATCGGATCCATTTTTAGAATTTAGAAACGGTCGATGACATTATGTTGCTACGAAATTTTAAAAGAGAATTTTTATCAATACGATTCATTTATTTAAAAAAGTAAAGAAATAATTGTAAATGAAAAATTCTCAAATTTTCAAAGGGTAGGGTAGGACCAGGACTCAAAAACTTTTCACAGGGTAGGGCAAGGGTTCCATAAACAGTTACCCAGTTAAGAGGTAAAACATTTAACACTCTTTCATATACGATTACTTCAAACAAATGATCTCGTTTTTGGAAAAGCCAGCTACATTCCTTTAGTAGACACGAAGTATGACTTTCATAAGGGATAAAACCTATTTTAAAAGAAATAAAAACTAATCCACCATCGGTGATTATTTGTTAAATAGCTAAATCGAATAGAGTTACTACTCATTTAAGAATTATGAATATAATTACAAAACGTAAGAAGCATATACACACGCATATTGCGGAATAAGAATGCTTTTCAAATACGATTATTGAATATACCAAATGAAAGCTGATGCCAAATTTTCCAAATTCCATATTAGCAATGATGGTAAACTCAATGTTAATATGAATGTGCTATAATACATTAAGGCCGGAGAAGTGTCCATACTTAGTAAACACTCCGTTACAATATGTTGTAACTGGTATTTAAAACTTCTTCCAACTATTTGAAATCATAAAACGTCAAAAATTCGTCAATCATTTTCGTCGTACTGGCCTCAGATTTTGCTTTTTTATATCAAGCATTAAATATACCTGCCGTAGATAGGCGGTAATTCTTTCAAATCTCTGTAAAGCTAGTTTGAATTCTGAATACAAACGATATGATTGAAAAGGTCATGGACTGCAAACACTTGCTAGACAAAAAAGGCCAGTGAAGGCGTTTGCAATCTTTGGAGGGCCATCCTATGCAGGAAAATTACTCACTATCTGTTGACATGGATGTAAAAGATAGGCGCAATGCAGAGTTGTTAGTTTCGTTACTATTACAATTATTAACATACTAGATTTAGCAGGTGGTAAGGGAAGACTAGCGATGAGTATGAAGGAGTCAGATTCCATTTTTTGATCAATGGTTCATCCATATCTACATAGTCCGCCGTAAGTTGCAATCATCATTAATGGGGTTGCTGGGGTTATTCACGGGAACAAATTGGCTTGCTAGGGCAGTACTCACTCGTCAGTGCATGTAAACAAGGCGTGTAGCAGAGCTATGCAAGTCTTAGACGCTTTTTTTCCTCTACATGTTCTCAAAGCCAGATTTTTGATATTCCGCACATTTAACCCATGTTGTGCAAATTACAAACATTTCGCATATCTGAGGAATCGATATCAATACGAAGTTAGATGAATTGTTGATTATAGAAAAATACTTTTTCTCCATTTAAACTTTCCTAATTATTTTCAAAACGTTTTAATTGACTAATTCAATCTTCATCAGTGGATACAAATAATTAATTAAATCAAATTAAAATACACAGAAATGAACAAAATTTCTTTTTAACACACTGATTTTGAGTAACACAATGAGATTTTTTATATGTCACCAAGGCTTTTCAATAAAGTACAATTCTTTTATTACATAAGATTTATTAAAATTAACCAAAAAAATTTATACATGGTGTTTTTTTTATTTGATAACGCAGGAAGCATCTGGAATGTCCAAATAGCAGCCTATGCTAGGTGGCTGTTCTACCAAAAAGATTTTCAAAATTCGCTCAAACTGAAAACTTTCACTTTGAGAAGTTTATATACATCAAATCTATCGGTGATAAAGAACTATTCCTACAAAAATTTAATATAGAAATGATGTTGGATTCTTTTTTTGGGAAAAAAAGTGGAAAAGTCGAAAAAACTGCTTTTCATGAAAATTTTCCATGGAAGTGAATAGCCATATAACTCATAATGTAATTCCTTTTCCATTAACATCTTACTTTCGAATCTATACGAAAATGAAAAACAATCCGGAATATTTAATTAAATCGATGTTGTTCAGACGTCCACTGCTCGTGTTCAGCAAAGAAATAATGACTAATAGAATAGAATAGTTTTCTATTCTAATATGAGAAAACGGAAACAGAGAAAAAATCATAGGTGTTGAATTGTGCAGATGACCAGATTGCCGAAGGATCCTTGATCATTATTGAATAATATATATGTTCAATAGATCGTTATTTCCAACATTCGGAAAAAATGGAAGAAAATATACTGATTTACAGCCTGTTTCAATGAAAAGACGATGATGAGAACGAATTAAATAGTGAAGCGGTAGTTGTAGTCAAAATCAAAATGTAAGGGCAACAGCTTCTGATCCAGAAACAGGATTAATACTGCAGCTGTTTTGAATTTTATCATATCCTTCATTTTCTCTGAATATTTCGACCTTAACCGGTCATTTTCAACATAAAACTACTATACAGAAAAAATGAAAAATACTTTCTTTTTCGATACAGTGACTCATGTACGTTTGGATAGGAGAGAATATATTTACCATTGAAAAACTAGAATTGTACCTTTCTTTTTTATATGCGCATATAAAAAAATACAAAACATCATTATCTATAACTTGCGATTATTGCAGGTGATATAAGTCGTCTCCTTTAATTTTGTTCTTATTTTCCAATCCATTAGGAAAGACATACAAAGAGACAGAACGATCAGTGCTATTTAAAACCGGTTGTTCAGCTGAAATTGGTAGTGATTCCTTGATTAATAACCGATATTTGTGTTATTCTGATAGAACCATACTAAAATCTGAACTGTTTACAATATGTCCTATTTCTTTAAAGTGTTTTGGCAATGGCTGATTTACCTTGCAGTTCTGGGCTACTCGAATTGTCAAAAGAAAGTATTTTTTATTTTTTCTGTACAGTAATTTTATGTTGAAAACGACCAGTTAAGGTCAAAATATCCAGAGAAAATAAAGAATATGATGAAATTCGAAATCGATGTAGTCAAATTCCGAAGAAACGGCTTTAGAATATAGGATAGAAAAGTCAGTCTTCAGTCCTGCATTTAATCAGAAATGGCAACATCGAATCATGCCGACAGCCACTTCCACAAAATTTGAATCGTGATGTGTTGATGATAATATTTAACTATATATGACGTAAAAATGATTTAATAATATTAATTAAATCTATAGTGTTTTGACGCCGATAATAGTCTGTCGCAGACGGACTTTTAGACTTTTAAAGTAATTCGAGATTTAGTTGTAAAAGTATACATTATTTCTACACTTTCGTTTTTACATTGGCTTCTTATTCTGATCAAACATAGTAGACCAAAAGTCAACACAAAATGAATTGTAATTACATTACGTTATTCTATTTTGTTTAACTTTTTATTTAAAAATGACGGATCTTCATTAGCTAGTCAAATTCAATAAAAAATGAAATAACAGAGCAACGCTTTATTGATGATATTGAACACGAGAGATTAACTCTTCAAATGTGTAGAATTCAATAGACCAGAATGTGTGTATCATATAAACACATAATACCTAATATTATGAATAATAGAAACTGATTTCATTCAAATATCATAGTTATCCACTCTCTTCGATTTATCGTTATTTTATGTGGTAAGAAAAAATTTATTTCATTTACATTAATGAATTTTTAACACTTTTTCAACTAAACTTGTTTCTCACCTGTCAGGTATAGGCTAATATACAGTTATGACAGATATTCCACTATCGACGTTTTTCAATTGATTTATTTCCATACTAAGATACTCTTGATATTTTCGTCCTTGAGCGTTTGGATTAAGCAATAGTCGCGGTCATTTTTCAGTGTTTCATACATAATATTTGTAAAATGATTTGCGTTTTCATTTATGGGTGATATAAGAATATGAAGACTAACTAAATTTTTCATATTGTTAATCGTTTCACAAAACATAGATATTTCTTTATCGTTAATCCAGTTTAAAGGCGATTCAATAAATTCAAATAGTATTTCTAGACTTCGTATATTTTGAAATAAATTATTTAAGTTGGATAACTGGTTATAATCAGATGGCTCTAAATATTTAATATTATTCTTCACACAAATATTCTGTAAACATTGAATATCATTTATAAATAAACTTCTTAAATTTGGTACAAGTAATAGAAGTTGATCAAGATAGGGTATATTTTGCTTAATTTCCAAATATTTGAGACGATTTAATCTTAATTTACTTTCTATTTTATAACGCTTTCTATTTTTCTGATACTGGAATAATCGTGATTAGAACTAGTATAAAGTAAAGTTGGTGAAAGTGAATGAAAGTGATATGATGCATGTGACACCGCTGGTAAAGTAAAAATAGAATAATGATTTTGTTCTTCGTCAAAAGTAAACACAATATTCCATTTATTGATATTTATAAACGATTCTTCTATGAATGATCGATATGATGGGGTGAAACGCGTCCATTTATGTATTTCAAATTCAAGTTGAAACTCTAATTTCTCTAAATCTGAAATATTTCATAACATTTGACTAATTCTTGTTCCATAGAATTGTAATAATGGTATTCCAAATTTAGACAAACTTGAAATACAGATAAAACATAATTCAGTTAAATAAATCATATTACTAAATATGTTTTCTAGTTTTTCGAAATAGATCGTTCGATTGTAGCAATAGAAACGGAAATCTTTTAAATATGGTAGTTTCAATGGTAAACTCCACAACAGAGAAGAAAAAATGATCTTAGTAGTTGTATGTCTGTATATATAACATGAGCATAAAACATTTCATTTCTTAGATTAAACACAAGAGGATGATGTTTCACGTTACATAAACTCAAATGAGTTATAATTAAAGATAAAAGAATCTGTTGACTTTCAAAACTTAACTGAAAAAGATCTTGATAATTCATTCTACAGGGTGGCCCATAAGTTCTGATACAAAAGTTAACTTGGTATTTATTCTAGAAAAGCAAAAGCAATAAAGTGGAAATCAATATTATAGTAAAGCTTGGTACTTATACTATACGTATACTTAATAT
>CAJNOQ010003118.1:0-21343 GCA_905250885.1 Didymodactylos carnosus | reverse complement strand
AAATTTTTACTTTTTTCACATGGGTAGATAGCTCAAGGTGTCGTCGTCAATATGGGAGTCAAGCTACTTTCTACGAAGAAAATTTTTTAGCCCCTTCCATCCCTGAGAACAATCGGAAACCATGTACCGGATAATAGTCTTTAGATTTCAAGAAAATCTAATATCCCGCTTCAACCAATGAAAATCAATGCCTCGCTTGACTCCCATATTGACGACGACACCTTGAGCTATCTACCCATGTGAAAAAGTCAAAATATTCATATTTCAGGTTTTCGGGTGATGACCTGATTTTCCAAATATCCTCTGAAAAACCTACTTTGAAAAAAGAGATTCAAAATGATGCCAATGATGCAAAGATGCAGTCAAGTCATGGCTTTCAACTAGTGAAAAGCAGAAGTCTCTATCTCTTTCTTGTCAAACGTTATTCAAAAATACACTCGAGTCCATTCGCTTTTTTATCCACAATACAGTGAGAAACCGTTTTTTATTTCACATTCGATTATGCCAAAAATTCCAACCAACGTACATAATATCAAATGTTGCTCGCAAAATAATTTTCGTAGGATAGGATGTTTCCTTGAAACAGAGAGAGAGCGACAGAGAAGAGAGAGAAGATTAAATAAAATTTTAGTTTATGGTGTGAACAAAATAAACAGAAATATAGAGTCATTTCGACTTTTCTTCCCTTTGACAATATCATATTCATAGCGATACCATTTTTATTTTATTGCAATTAAACTTAAACATAATAATATATAACAAATAGGACTATAAATAATTTAAAGTTAACGAAAAAAAAAAACAAGACAAAATGCCCAAATATTTAAACTTCGTTTGCATGGAATACATATAGATCACATAGGTTCATTTCACCATACTGGAAAACCATTTACTGTAATAGGTTGCGACCTCCGCAACATTCGATGCTATAGGTTTATAGGGTGTGGAAGCTATTGCTGTCAGTTCTGTGTCCGAGTTGGTAGCTAGCGATGTAGAGAGTCCTTGTGCAGTTGATGAAAGTACTTTTATTTTTGATGATGAACTAGGAATAATTGACGACGAATTAGTTGCTGTTATATTCATATTTCCAGCAATAGGCAATAATGAAAAACGTTGTGAACACGTTGATAATGAAAGAATATTATTTGCATCTTGAGTATTCATCGGCAATGGTTTCGATGGAATTAAACGATCATTATTAACTAAATGACCGAATAAAAGCTAAAATTTAAAAAAAATAAGAGAAAAATAATATCCTTTTTTATAAACCTCCCATGCGGTGAGAGAAGAAAACATTATACGTTATATAAACATTGATCAGAATCATTTTTTTTGTTCTTACGGATGATCTTGGTCCCATTTTTTGTAAATGAGATTGCATATATGGTGAAAGTACATTTAAATCAAATGGATCAACTTCAGCTTCTATATTATCAATTAATCTCATAAAACGTTCATTCAATTCTTTTGCACTCTAATAACAACAAAAGAAAAACAAATTTTATTATATTTAAGACGTTGTAAATAAATTAGATATCTACCACAGAACCATCTTTTCGTTCTAATAACATATGAACAAAACGTAAATCATAGATGATTTGTATAATTCGTGTTTGAATTCGTTTTTTTGTCGAATTTTTAATATTGTCTGTTAACCATGATTCATAAACATTCAAAAATGTATACAATAATCTTGATGCCATTTCGACGGATAAATCTCTATGATGTAAAGACGAAACATAACAAATACACTAACTTACTCAATGGAATAAATCTTACTTTTCTAAACCATGTGCCAAAGCTCTATTGATTTGTTGACAAACGTTAAATAATATTTCTTCTATAAATGGTGTACAATACATTGGAACACGAATAACACTCTTATATGATTTATCCGTATCAAGACTTTCTTCAATTTCAACTTCATCCCAAATCTAAATAAAAAAGGATAAATTAACAATAAGAAGAAGACGTGCCGTCATAATTAATTTAAATACCAAATTTGGTAAATCATCGAGAAATGTTTTCAAATTTATTATTAATTGTTCATCGACTATTGAACAAATATGTTTTATCCATTGTCTGAAAAAAAAAGGAAGAAAGTTTAAAAGATTTACTGTTCTTGATTAAAAGATAAGAGTAACATACTTGAAAAGATCTGTATGTGTTGTCATGAACAAATCACGTGTTTTTAACCACGAGGGTTTTTCTGCCTGAACCAAACAAAATTTAATTGTCTTTTGTTTTAATAATTCGTTTTTTTTCGTTTCTTACTTTGTAATTTACATTTGAACGCTTGAATACAGCAGATTGTGGCATCGATCGAATCTTTCTAAAAAATAAATAGTTTTATTTGAATTCAAAATAATGTAGTCAGTGTTTTTTTTGCATCCACTAATTCACTTAGAAATTACTTTTCTGTTGAACTATTTCCGGTTTCATTTGCTACGTCTAGTGAATTCTTTAAATTTTTACAAGCAATAGGTATAGCACGAGCACAAGCACCAAGCCATATCAAACTATAACAAAGAATAAAAATTTCAAATTTTATATAATTTAGTTCATTATCGAAAATTCGAGAATAAACTGAGAAAATACCTTGCACTAAATTTTTCTTCGTCCTTTGACTTTTCATTATCATTTGCTAATTGTCTAAGATGAGTCACCAGACTAAAAGCAGTAATCAGTGAGCTTAGAAATAACTGTGTCAATGTACATACGTTGTACACAAATTGATAACACACTCTTCTAAATGATCAACAACAAAGTTCCTATCATCAAAAAATCCAACATTTGATTGTATTGTCGGAAATACATTTAAATTATCCATCTCTGGTGTATCAGTTGATGAAAATTCATTAACATCAATCAATATTTGATTAAGTTCATCGTCAAACTCTCGACATAATCTAAATCATAAATAAAAATATTTAGATTTTTTCAAATAAAAAGTAATTTTTGTTTACATTTGTAAATCCATTGGTATAGCAACTGCTTTTAAACTAAATTTCGCATCACCAATGGGAATACGATTTGTCGATGGACTCCATACATAATCACTTGGTATACCATTATCAATATCACTCCATATATAATCAAGAACGTTTGTATCTGTCGATCTAAAATGCAAAAATTGGTATACTTATTTACATAGTACGTTTTACGCGATAGATAAATATAAAACGTAAAACTATTAAATAAGTGCAGTTATCTTACTTGTCCATTTTACCTGAAGAATTCATTTGGAATGCTGACAATTTTTGTTCTACTTTTTTTAATGCTGTCCGATTAAATTGATCAAATCGTGCATGTAAAACTTTCTAAATTGATCGTACAAAAACATTCAAAACTGTTAACAATAATTTCAGAAAAAGAACTTACTCTTGCTTGTTCACGTAATTCTAGTTTAATTATATCATCCCATAAAGATATTTCCATATTTGTATTCAACAAACGACTACAAACAGTTTGCCAATGTTTCATTCGATCCTGTAATATATTTTAAAACTTTAATCGCAAATTCTGAACAAAAATAATATGACTTACTTCTGACATTAAATTAATAAGATTGGATTTTAGATGCAATAATGCTTTCAACGACGAAGTATAACGAAGAAGTTCGCCAAGACCAATTTTAACAGTTTCAAGCATTCTACACAATAAATCAGAGAAAATGAAAAGATACATACCATAGACGCATTACTCTTACGTTTTTAACCATTTTTCAACTGAATCTTTCACAAGTTGTGTTTGTTGTTCACTAAATGTAGACATATCGACAGATTCACAATCTGAAATAAAATCCAAAAAAAGGAAAAATATTAATTGCATGTGCACTGTATGATGAATGAACCTACTTTTAAAAAAATCTTGTTCTGCTTTGATAATTTGTGGTGATGCTGACGACGCCGTTTTTGGTGAATAATTTGGAGAGAAAAATAGCAAAACATGTTTTTTCAATAAATCACGTTCATCTAAAATTTAGTGTGAAACATCATTAAAAGACCATTAAATTTAATTTTATAAAACCAAAACCTCCTCAACAATCATAGACTTATGAAAGATGGATGCGTCTACGGAAAGTGATCACTTAAATTATGTAGATTGTATAAATGACACGATGTAAATACCTTTTTCAATGTCGTCATTTTTACTAAACAACATATCAATTTCAAATATCGTATTAATGAATAATACTAACAATTGTCGAACTGAATCTTTCGAATTTTGCTCTGAAATACAAAAAGAATAGAAACTCTATTTTTCTTCTTCAGAAAACTATTATTTTATACTTACTGATATCAACGTTTTGGTAACAAGCCTTGATCGAATACTAAATAGAATAATTTAAAAGTAATGTATGCAGAGAAATATGTATACTAAATTCTACTACTCACTAATTTTGCATTCAAAAATTCCGTTAAAATATGATCAATCGATTTATTTCCAAATGCGATCAACGTCGACAGAGCATTTCCTAACGACTTAAAAAAAGACACGCAACGAAATGTTTCAGTAAATTTTTTCTTTTCTTACATTTACATCAGCATCTTTTACATTCAAATACGCTCGAGCTTTTTCCAAAATAATTGCTTTTATATGACGTGTTTGATGCCATAAACGTGTTGCACAAACGATAGCTTTTTGGCTTTCTAAATCGATGTTTTCTATTCCATCATTATTGTTTCGTAGTTCAAATGATGATGCCATATGTGCAGCCAACAAATATTGTCTAGAATAGGAAATGAAAACGTGAAAAATAACAGAAAAAGATGATTTGTCAAAATGATGAATAGTTAACACCATTTATTATTATTTGAATAGTCAAAAATGAACTTTGGATTAAAGTCTTGAGTAAATATACTCTTATACGATGACAATAATCTTACCGAGCAGCTGCTATGAAATTATTTTCTTCTAAATACATCCAACAAACACGTCTTGTTTCTGTCAGAATTCTGACAGCAATTGCCAACGACATTTCTGGTTCATCTTTTCCTTTTCTATACAAGAGGAAAGAATAAACAAACATTAGTTTTATACTTTAAATAACATCCTTACTTTGTTCCTGATTGGAACGAGATAACATTATCGACTTTTGAACACTTTTCATTCAACAGATGAACAGATGTCTCAACCTTAAAAAAGAGAAACAATAATTCTAGCTAATTGATTTAACTTACTGTATGAACTTACTCCTTTTGCACATTTTTTCATACTAAAAATTTCATCGGCTGCTTCGATTAAATCTCGATATCGTTCGCTAAACGAATTATATGAAATTAGAAAAGATATATCATACGATTAATAAACTTAATTTACCCAACCATTGATCTTAACTCTTCTTTTTTCCTTTCCATATCAACTTTAATTTTTTGATCAACATGTTCAACAATTTCTTTTATCGTATACTTAATAAAGATTGAATCAATATCCAGTTTTTCTATTTCCATAATTTTCAATAATAATGTCAAATAATGATATTCTAAAAAACAATCTAAATCTAATTTGAACGTTACCAATAATACGCTTGTCTACAAGTTTCATTCATAAACATCAGGAAGCAACATATACATTTTACTCTTCATTTGTTAAAAACTTAAACTTAAATTTCTTATATTTTACAAACGGTTGTAACTTTATTCTAAAGTAATTTTAAAGTTTTCATTGCAATCGCACAAATGTAGTAAACGTTATTATTTGTGGTTAAATGTCTCTCTTTGTTGAATACATATACAATATATATTTTTCTTCAACCAGTTAGAAAAAAATATCGCTTAATGTGAAAACATCGAAAATATATGCTTAGTAAACCCATTCCATCACAAACGCAATGCAAAACCAAGCTTTCACAAAAACATCCTCACAGTGAAGCTACAATTGACAAAACTTTTATCATAATCCAGTCTCTCCTTGAAAGGAATCGAAATATCGCCATATACTTGTAAGAGTTGAGTATCAAATGATGGTACAGCTTTTATAAGCTCGAAAAATCTAGTATGTAGTTTTGATTAAGGAAAATTTTGTTATATTCATTTTATGAGAACAGCATATCTCTTACAGCAGTCAGAAAACTTGACTAAAAGATCAGATTCAATTGATCGATTCCATCATAGACTATTTTTATGGTATTCTAAACAAGAACATTATCATAAACTGAAATATCGTTTAAGTTAGAATCGTTTTACTAAATATGTTTTCACATAAATTTTGAAAAATGCAGAAATTTTCTCTTAGTTTAACTTAAAAGAAATCCAAGTACATGTACGAATGTATAATTATGTCGTACATGCAACAATAAAAAATGTATTTTTTTACAAACGAATATTAAGAAAAGTTTTATAATTTTTACAAACGTCATGTAGTGACACTCACATCAAACTGTCTAATTTTCTCTACAAAGCCAATATCTAAAAACAATACCGTCAGACCAGCATTGGCGTGAACTGTCATTTTCAATGATATCAGGTCAATCGAACCAAATTTTGAAAACCGTAGGTTGCTTTCTTCTCCAACCCAACAAAAAAATCTTAAAACATACAAGTAATTTATAAGTTCTAATAAATATCACAGTTCTTGTTTTAAAACAAATAAAATTATTTTTATTAAAACCTGCTTGTTCATATTTATTGAAATGTTTTAGAAAATAATAGAAAAATATGAACAAAACAAAAGAATATAAATCTATTTCACGTTTACTAACGCTTTTAATTGTTTGTTCACAACTATATCCGTGTATATAAGGATGCTATTGCTTCTTGTTTGTCCTTATGCATATTTACACAATGATCCTAAAAAAGAAGTAGCTGCAGCTGTTGGAATTAATACTTGAAGAAGACAAACGTTGCACAATCATCTAGAACAACATTAATTATTTACTTGGTGACAACAGTAAATTGCAGTTTCAACTGGAATTGAAACCACACTTTCTATTGTACTATCTCTTAGTTTTTTTAGTTTATTTCAATCAGCGGTAAAAAAACACTGTTGTTGACAATCAAAAAGAATCAAATCATTGTTTGTACTTCATTGGCCTAATTTTTTCATATCATAGTTTCGTAAAAAGACACGTTCAATAAGCTATCTAATCTGTTAACGATTATCCGTCGGAGTCTATTCATTTGCATCGGATTAGATCCACAAATTTCGCGCTCACATATTGCAGAGTTTATAAATGAAATTGATTAGAACTCTAATAATAGTAAAACATTTCTATGATCTTCATTAGAATTTGTAATTATTCCTGTAATTCGCGAAATGGTGATTATATTATGGGGATCATATTGAAAAGGATTTTATATGGAAAACATGTGAATGTTGATCTACATCACGGACTTAAAATTAATATATCCTTAACTGTGACGTGTGGCGTTCTCGCACTATCAGCGAGGGGCCATAAATGTTACGTGTCAATTGTAGAATGCACTAATTCAATCGAGGGTAAAAGAAATCTCGACTACGCAAAACTCTAGTTATTCTGACTGAAAAGGAAATTGAGCACAGATAGAACAGTTCCCTTACTAAAACGATGTGTCAGTCTTATCCTGTTATCTCATTCATACGATAGTATATCAAACAGCGGATTCTAGCAGCAAAAGCTGTTTTTGTCTCCAAACCACCATTTTTTCAGCATTTCTATCGATTTCATTTGCAAAGAAGCAAAATATAGAACGAAAGAATCACACCAATAAGAAGTGAACGATAACTGTACAGCACACATGCTGCTACTACATTTTGCTGGAAAGATATCTTAATCTTTAAGAACTAAATTCAAAAACGGTATAAAGACTGGCTGTGAGCGTCTATTTAATAAATTTGTAGAGTCAGAATGGCGAACATGAGAACCAAACATCATCTATGACGCTAGATCATCGACGGACGTGCTCAACGAATCAGCTTCTAAAATTGTCGCTGTAAACGACAGCCATTTCTGACTAGCGTTATTTACAGCTAACTTCTTACGATGCATTCATTCATTTGATTTACGCAAGACCAGGAGCAACCACTGCAATTTTTTGGTGGGTATTCATTAGTTTTCCGTTGGGGAAATAGTGTCGCACGCCCTCTCTAAATTTAACACTACCTCTCTTCAGCTTTTCAAATCTCTGTATCTTCAGGGAGGAATTGAGCCTTTTCATTTCCCGTGTAAGGCTTTACACTTTCCAGGCTAGAAAGCTGGTGAGAAACGTTTTTGGAAACACCTTAACTAGTTCAGTAGTGTTTTTTCTCTTGACGGAAATTGACAAACCTCGAAAAAGGCATCGAACACTTTAAATCTATTCCTCTTATGTGGGCAGATTGAGAGATAAACAAGACCCTGGAAGCGAGTCCCATTTTCCCAGTCTTTCAAGGCCATCTTATCAGTTTCGTGAGTGGTCGCGACCCACATGAGCCATGCAGAAGATGAATCCACGTCAGGGTTTACTTTTGATACAGTCGGCGGGTTTTAATGTATACATCGTTTTAGAACTACATAACCTTTGATGATCTTTCATTCATTAGTGATTTAAATAAATCGTAATCGTAGTCAACGATTAATATTCAAAAATGGTTCAAATGATGTGTAGTTCATTCTGTTTACTTTAGGTTCAGTGTCGTTTGCACCTTTCTGGAGGTTCGAATTTATTGTGCAACAATTCGGGAGAAAGATCTTAGTAGTTTGCTTTACAGTTCAGATTTAACTATCTGTTTATTTAATTTCAGACAAGGAAAACTCTTTTCCAATAACCTTTTTCTTGTGTTACAAGCGTTCAAAATATGGACATTAATCCTGTGATCGAAGCGCTTCAGGCAACATTACATCCACAATTACGTGAAAAAGCCGAAGAAAAACTAGTTGAAGTAATGTTTTTTATATATGTAAATTGTAGTATTTTGCTATGATGTTGATCTACGAGTATTGTGCAGCAAGAACTGGTTATTATTTGTGGAAAAAAGTTTGAGGCCGTCAAGCTTTTTTTAATTGTTAGAGAACTGAATACAATTTAAGTTGCTAGAAATGTACACTAGCATTTTTAATAGAAATTTTTGTTATGGTGGATTTTTCCACGGGAATATCAACGTCCTACAATAAGTATTACAATTAGAAGTTACAAATGAATCAAAATTCATCTCACAAGCAGATTTACAGTTAGAAACACGTGGAAATATTATGGGCACGGTAGAAACCACAGTAGAGTTCAGTTTTCGATGGTGAATTACTTCCTTGTTCACAGTGCTATCAATTTACACTTTCTCATAAAAGATGGAGAACTTTTACTTGAAAACTAACTGAATCTTTAACTTTAGTTTTGCAAGTCTCCTGGATTTATCCCATGTATCGTGCAAATTATTTTAAATGACAAACTTGACACACCTATTCGTCAGGCCGGTAGGTTTAAATTGCTTAGTAGTAAGTGTGATTAATTTCTCCTCTATGTATTATAGGTGCAATCTATTTAAAAAATCACGTAAATACATATTGGTGTGATCTAAATTCAACGGATTCGAGTGATGATGACATCATTACATTGGGAGCACTTACAAAACCAAACCCGTCGGCAAAGTTATTTACAATATCGGACGTCGATAAAGATTATTTGAGAAATGTTTTGATTGATGCTGTTATTCACGTTAAGGATCCTTTGAGGTTTGTGAGTAGTGTGAGTTTTTTAAAGTATATAAAATTTTGTTTTCTTTAAGATGTCAGTTAATCACAACTGCTGGTACAATGATCAAAAGTGATTTTCCTTCAAAATGGCCCGGTTTTATCACTCAAATTCATACATGTTTATCAGCTGATAATTTGAATCAGTGGCTAAGTGTATTATTAGTGTTGTATACGCTTGTCCAAAATTATGAGTAAATTTTTGTCTGATTTTTCCATAAGCAACAGAATATTCTTCTGTTTTTTTTTCTAGATATAAGAAACTAGAGGATCGTGGTCCATTGGATGATGTTATGATTGTCCTATTGCCATTGATGCATCAACGTTTAATGCAATTATTTACACATGATGAATCAAATGAATCGGCGTTAACACAAAAACAAATATTAAAAATATTTCATGCTTACATACAAGTAAGAGGTGCATGTCTTACATGTACGAAAAGGATTGAGATTTTTTCTTTATAGCTTCATCTTTGTTTTCGTGTACTACCGAAAGAAACAATGGCTCATTGGCTTGATACATGTTGTTTAATATTAGAAAGACAATTGCCTGCACGACTAAATGAAATACCAGAAGAGGATCGAGCTGAAGAACCATGGTGGAAATTGAAAAAATGGGCACTTCACATACTTATAAGAACATTTGAACGGTATATAAGAAAGCATGCTCTAATCTTCTCATTAAATTCTCACTGTTTATTTAGATATGGAAGTCCAGCTAATCTCGCAAAAACACAACAAACACCAGAGAAACTGGATTTTGCACAATTTTATTTGAAAGGATTTTCTGGTACGCATGATCTATCATGTTTATATTTCTTTATCAAATTCGACATATAGTTGCTCATCATATGAATATTACAAACCATGAGTTATCAATGTGATTTTATCCCTTCGTTTTTCTATTTAGCTAAAGTTATTGGAAATATATTCAATTTACTTGATCTCTATAGGCGAAAAATTTTTATTTCTCCACGTGTTATACAATTATCGTTAAATTATCTTCGAGAAAGGTTAAAAATCAAGGTACTAACTTTAAATTAGAAAATAAACTTGTTTTCATTGCAGTGTGCGGCATGCATTTTCGTGGAAATTGGTTGCGAATAATATTGTTGTGTTAATTCAAGATATTATTTATCCGTTGTTATGTATTAGCGATGACGATATTGAGTTATTCAATGATGAACCGGTTGAATTTGTTCGTGCACGTTTAGGTATTACATTTAAATATTTCACTTCACTTTTAATCTTATTATATTTTTCTCTTTTTTCATAGATATATTAGACGAATATATCAATCCAGTATCAGCAGCTGAATTGTTTTTAAACGAAGCTGCATGCAAACGAAAGGATGTGTTAATGAGAACTGTTACATTCTTAGGAACAGTTATACACAACGAAAACATTACATTCAAGCAAAAAGATGGTGTTTTACACATGTTAGGAGTTATTGGAAATGTTTTAATTAAAGTAAAAAACACGTTTTACTGTAATAAGAATAAGAATAATAATCGAAAACAAAAAATGAATTTTGTGTTTTAGAAAAAAACGTTCACTAGTCAGCTTGAAAACATGATTGTACAATATTTATTTCCTGAACTTCAGAGTCCAACACCCTATCTACGAGCAAGAGTATGTAATCTTTCTTTTAAATTATAGTAGAATAATTGATTTTTCCTTTTTAGGCCTGTTATGCATTGAGAAATTTTTCAAAATTAGAATTTTCTCAACCAGAAAATTTTGCTCATTGTTTAAATTTTCTTATTCGTTGTTTATGTCATGATACTTCTTTACCAGTGAAAGTTGAAGCCGCTATGGCGTTAAATTTATTTATATCTGATAGTGATGGCGAAAAGGGTATGATAATTTCTTTTATGTTACACTCATTAGAATAAGATACTAGTCATTATTGTGTGACATTTCTATTTTCTTATAGGAAAACAGTTTATTGTTCCTCATCTACAAGCTATTGTTATGCAAATAATTGAAATAATTCGTCAGACAGAAATTGATGATGTTATGATTGTTCTGCAGAAAATTGTTGGACTATTTGATACAGAATTGCAGCCGATTGCCGTACAAATGACATCACAACTAGTAAAAAAAATTGAATATTTCTACTGATATATAGAATTAGACTTTTGTTTTCTTTAGGTTGAATTTTTTAAACATGTTGTTTTAGCTGAAAATACATCGAATGATGAAACAAAAGCAGAAGAACGAACTGTCGCTGCAATGGGTGTTTTAAATACTCTTGATACAATTATTAGTTGTATGAATGATAAACAAGATGTAAGATAAGAATAGTCAATAATGATAAATATTCACTGATATTAATTTTTTTTTTCTATTACAGATTTTAGTTCAAATCGAAGCAATAGTTTATGAAGCAATCGTGATGGTTCTTAATAACGGAATACTCGGTAAGTTTTTAAAATGATTTGAATATTGAAAATACTATATGTTAGATTCTCTTCTATATAGATTTTTATGAAGAAATTTTAACATTAATTGATACATTGACAATCAACAATATTAGCCCATTGATGTGGCAAGTATTTTATGTAATTAAAGACGCATTTTTTCGCGATGCAGCTGACTATTTTGCCGGTAAGATACATGTTTGTAAAACAAAACAAAACATTAAATAAATAATTTGCTCTTATTATTTAGAAATTATGAATTGTTTGCATAATTATGTAATCAACGATACTCAGTCATTTATATCACAACCTGATCGATTAGAAACCGTATTTGAAATGTGTAAACATGTACGTTGTAACTAAATAAATAATAACTAGGTATTTTTATTTCATCTTCTAATACTGTTTAGGTGATCACCAATGATTTAGGCGAAGATTCTGAAGCTCATGCTGCTAAATTAATCGAAATTATTATATTACAATGTCAAGATCATATCACAATGGTATGTTGTTTCTTTAAAGTATTCTTTTTTATACGGTAATTTATAATATAGTCAAATACAATCTCCCTGCTTGGTAGTTAGTGATAATTAAGAGAATTAGAATGAGATAATAATTTATTAGTGAGAAGAAATAGTCTTATTCTCAAAGACGTTTTATCTGACAAACGTTCGACGTTATCAGCAGTGAATGCTAAAAAATTGAGAAACACACTGAGAAATAAGACTATTTATTGTAATCAAATCTTAATTCATATTTTGAAACGTTGTTTCTACATTGAGAGTTTTGTATTGTATCAAAAAACAACAACATTTTTTAGGCATTGCCTGCTATAGTGCAATTGATAGCAAAACGTTTTACTCGCGAAATTGTTACAAATGAATTACGTTTAATGTTAAATCAAGTATTCATAACTATGCTATGGTTAAGTCCAGATTTATTTTTTCAAACAATGAATTCAGTTGCCATTAGTGATCCAACAACGCAACCTATTATAGCTAATTTTTTTAATCAATGGATGACTGATTGTGAACTATTTGCCGGGTAAGTCAAATTTACAAAATAATTTTTTAGATATCTATTATCTAGTAATTATTTTTTATTTTTATTTTAAAGTGTTCATGATAGACGTGTTTGTGCTCTTGGATTATGTACTCTGTTGTGTATAGATCCGAAATATTATCCTGCAATATCTGCTATTGTACCACAGTTATTACCAAATTGTATTCATATTTATCAAGGCTTAATGAAAACTTATACTCATAGTCAAGATGACAGCGATACGGATTCCAGTGATGGTGATGATTCAGATATACAAGGTTAAAATGCAATACAAACAAATATGAATAGATATCATTTTTCTTGTTTATTGTAGAACTTGATGACGGTGAAGATGATAATTGTGAAACAGATGCAGATTTAATTGAAAAATTAAGAGGAAAAGTAAGTTGATTTTAGCCTATTGTTTAATACGATGTTGTATACTTTTTTTTAATCGCATCATTTAGGTACCGGATCATGAAATGAGTGGTGATGGTCTGGATGAACTTGACGATGATAACGATGAAGAAAGTGATTTTGATTTAGATGAAACAGATTTAGAAAGCTTTTCAACAGTATTAGAAGCAAATGAAGATATTGATGAATTTCAAACATTTCGGGATAGTTTACAAAGTATGTTCACAGAAA
Source organism: Didymodactylos carnosus (assembly GCA_905250885.1). Classification (NCBI taxonomy): domain Eukaryota; kingdom Metazoa; phylum Rotifera; class Eurotatoria; order Philodinida; family Philodinidae; genus Didymodactylos; species Didymodactylos carnosus. The sequence goes on along the minus strand of CAJNOQ010003118.1, from coordinate 7,583 downwards.
TCTATTATAAACTGAAGGTTTTATAAAAATAAAAATAAAAGCCCTCATATACACATGGACGATCATTCAAGTGCTGTTTTTTTCCCTTCATTTAAATCTTGATCACATAGAAACAAAAGATAAAGTGATCTAATAATTTCTCTGTCCTTTGATGTAATGTTTGTCATTATCTTTAGAATTACAAAATGATAGCAGTGGATATTATACTGCTTTAACAGCTGTTTTAACTGTTGACCAACAGAATAGTATACAAAGTATCATTACTTATTCGGAAAAGAGAAGACAAGAAAAAGGTATCTATTTAATTATTTTTATTAAATCTAAGTTCAAACTAAGTGTTCTCTTTTTTATTTTCAAGAATCAAATAAAATTCGTGATGCTGGCGGTTATGATTTTGCGCAATCGACAATAACACCAACTTCATTCAATTTTGGAGGATCGTTATCAATGAAAAAAGACAGTTGATAATCACAATTGTCATCGCTGATTTATATTTGTTTTCTTTTTTTTGTTCATGTATTTGTTTTTGTTTCCATCATTATCGTCATCATCATTCTTTTTGTTCCGTTTTCATTCGGTTTTTTTTTTTCATCAGTAAAAAGTATATTGATACTATTTTTGCTCGGTTTGTTTCTACCGTTTGGGTGATTTTGTACTTTCTCTTTACACACATTTTTGTTTTCTATCTACCTTCAAAAACATTATTGATCTTTAATAAAAAAAAGAAGAAAATAAAGGATAAAGACTTGAAAATCGGTTCATTTAATATTGTTTTGTACTTGATAACGGAAAAACTCCTGTGAAAGTAAGACTATCACACATTTATTCTAATAATCGTATTTTTTAAAATTTGATACAGTAAAAATATTACAGAAGAGATTTTTATTCGAGTTAAATTATTTTGATAAAATTTTTACAGCAAGATCAATTATATCCTTCAAATGAAAAATTAAATAAGATTATTCTATTTTACACATTTTTATTTATAAGAAATTCGATTTTATCAATATAGAAATAGACATATAAATTTAGCCTGTTTATAAATGTACAATATCTGATAAATTACAAACAATAAGTCATAAACAAAAACACTATGCGAACACAAATAGAAGTCGTTTCAAAGAAATGAAATAAATTTTTCTTTAAACTACTGATGATGATCTAAAATATCAATCTTAGAATTGTCAAAAGTACAAAAACTTTTTTTATTATTATTATTTTCTCTCTAAAAAGTTTAAAATAAAAGCAAAAACTTTCTCAGTATAATTGCATACAATAAAATTGTGTTGTAATACTATTAGACTGTATACTCTCATTTTCGATACATTGTGTTAAAGATTTATAAGTTTTCCTACTGATGTTAAAAAATTTTGCAACATTTTGCTTAATACTTCTCGTTTCGTTCTTATTAAAGAAAAAAAAGTCAATATTCGCTTATGTCAAAAATCAAGAAAATCGAGTCAAAAAAAAAATGAATATAAGTTTTTTCCTATTATATATTCGCAAGCATTATGCGTATAGATCTTTTACTTGACATTAATTTTACGAAAACGTACAAATAAAAAAGGAAAGAAAATGAAAATGAAACTTTTTGAATAAGACTAATTTCTATAAATGATGAATAGAAGAAAAAAATTTGATGAAGAGTTGACGTATAGATTTGCTCTGAAACCCATTTGTTTTACTAGTGGGCTTAACATTATAATAGATTTCTTTGTTACAAATAGAATGACTAAAGTATAAATTGCAAACGGACTATTGATATAACAATAGTCAGCACATTGTTTTTTTGTTAATCAGAACAATTTATACGAAATTTTAGGTGAGTCTCTTTTTGTTAATACAAAAAGTATTCTAGTTTTAATTAGACGTTGTGTTTCAATCAAGTTGAATAGAATTTAAAAAATTCGGAGACTATAAAACAAAGTAGAGAAGAAGAAAAAATGATAATTTTACAGAATATTTGATTGTCTAAAAGTCTAAAATCTAGCGTATTTAAAAAATAGTGTCGAACAATTTTGCAATAAAACTGCGTAGAACAATGACAATAATACTTTTACTCAACTAGTATTACATATGCTACTTTTGATAAAAAAATTAATCTATTTATATTTATATTTGTTTTGAAACATACTCATAGTATTTCATTAAAAATTTCAAGTATTAACGGTATATAATTTAAAAGTTTTGAAAATATGTTTTGAGCATGGAAAAAAACGGAAAAACTTTTTTTCTTCTTTACGTTAATAGTATTATGGTTCAGTGAGGATTTATTAATAGGCTTCAGCCATTGACACCAAATGAAAAGAAAACAATTCCAAAGTGTCATATAATATGTTATAAATAAATTTGTCTATGTGCACAAATTATACTCATACTTTACTTTTCGAATGAGATATATCATGCGAGGAGTATTTCAATTTTTTTGTCCAAAATTTATTTTCTACCTCCGCTAGATAATATAGCGAATAGTTATTGAACAATAAATATCATAAGGTTAGTCGATGCCAGTAATATATGAAATTTATATCCATATTGAGATTTTATCCTTATTTCTTCCAGTTAACGGTCCAAATGTCATCTGTTAATAAACAACAACAATATATAAAAACACACTTTCAACGCCATTCACCTTCGACACCGACACCTTCGACACAGTCAAAAAGTTCATCAGGTGGCAGTTATGGAAAAGAAAGTGTTACTCCATTAATCATGGTGAGAAGACGACTCTTTCGGCCCATAGCATCAAAACAAAAACCATTTTTCCAAGGTATGCAAAAAACTCATAATATTGAAAATTTATTCAAGTTATACTACTCAAATGATACATACATTGATAATTTTAATCGACAAATAGTTACAGGTATATAAAATACATTTCTTTTATGAATTCCTGATCAATTTTGTGAATATATTTTGTTTTATAGGCACACGAATGCCAACTCACATTGCACCATCAGCACGTATATCATCAGCTGTCTCATCGACAAGCGATGGTGTTTACAGTTCCAAACATTGTGTAAGCAAAGAATTCCAAAGTACATCCGATATGGATTGTAAGTATAAAGAATAGGTTTTCCTAAGAAAAATTACAAAATATTTTCTCATATAAGATTCGTACGTAGCTGAGAAAGACGAAAATGTGAAAAACGAGGACTTAGATGCCGCTACAAATTCTGAAAAACAAAATTTACAAATTCAATGTATGTATTGTTGGTACATCGTTGCGAGAAAAAAATGAAACTCATTGTATCTGTTGAAGGTCAAACATCATCCCCAATCACACAAACAAATCCAATTTCGCGTCGAACATTAGAAGTACGAATTGCTACGGAGCATTCAAATCTTCAATCATCACTCGGTAAACTATCAGATATGATTGAAACTAATAAAGATGAGACTATTATCCACGACGATATCAAAGAAAAATCGTTACAATCCTTTGATTCGAACCACTGTGATATTCCTAATAATAATTTAACCAGAAAACTGAATAATAACAACTCTGCGAAAAGTGCATCATCATTTGTTGATTATCGAGTTTCATTGCGAAAATCATCATTACCTTCAACAGCAACGACTGACGATACACAAACAAGTGTTCAAAGCAAAAAGACATCATCTATTGATAATAAAACTATAAATAGCGAAAAACTTTTAAAAAATCGTACAGAGAATAAATTATCCAGTCATATATCGACAAAAACACCAGCACTACTATCGAATCAACAGCTTGCAGTCTGTGATAAACTTAATCCAAATGTAACGGTTTCTCGAGTATCTTTTACCACATTTTCATCAGCAAGAAGCGCTTTAAGACATGGAAAAGATATAATACCATTGCAGCATAGAGTAAAATCAACGATATGTTCAAACAATTCAAAAAGTAGAAGTCGGTTAGTTAGTCTATGTTTTTTCTTTAAAACGTTGAATAAAACGTCCACGATGTTTCTATTCGAGAATAGGCTTAATAGTAGCAGTTAAATTTTTCTCTAGACCTGCAACAAAAACAGAATTCTTTGATCCTGCTCAAACAATAATTAATGCACAAAGAACAGTATCAATTCCATCAAGATGCAGGTAATAATAATTTTTCCAATTGTATTTTAAACCTCCCTCCCCCTCCGAATCAGAAATCTATCTCGGCACCCAAAAGTCTGATCTTAGAGAAAATTTTAGGAAATCTTGAGGAATAGTTACGGTATGATTTCTGAGAGTCAGTCTACCACCGTTTAAAAAATGTCGTTTGAACATGGGTCAAAATCGGGTATGTACTGTCCGACAGATTTCTGCTCTAAGTAAACAGCTGAACTCGGGCTGGTTTTAAAATATCAGATTGAGTCAGAGTAACAACGTAAAAGAGACGAATTTTTGAATTTTTCTTTGTTTTGAATTCTTCCGCCTATTTTTGCCCTTTTTATATAACTGCAAAGTATATAATAAATATGTTATAATAACTTTTGACCGAAACGTTGCTTGAAGCCGAGAGTCTTGGTTTATATTTTCTATCAATTTAAAACAGTTTCTAGAAAACCCTCAAGAACCGTTGATGAATGTCTCTCTTTCATAGAGTCGGATATTCAATCATCTTGAACTATTCAATGATGTGTTTATCTTTTTGGAAAAATTTTGTATTATTGATCGAAAGGAGGCTTTAATCGCTTAAATTTATATTTTTATTGCAGTCAGTACGTATTAGTTACGTTTCCCGAAATGCCTGGAAGATATATGATTCCAACTTACGTTGAACGATTACTGTTACCACAGCGATTTCCAAATCTTTTCAAAAATATTGCTAATAATTTTGATCATGAATTATTACTAAACAATCAATATCGATTATCAACTCGTTCATAATTACTATTAAAATTTTATTTTCTACAGTAGCATCTAGGTAAAATTTTCGAATAACAGTAGTTCGATCATTTGTTTGTTATTTAATATATTTTTAATTTTTATAATAAAATATATGTTCAATCAATAGTTTGTAATTTTTGATTATTCATTTCTTTTATTACAAAAGATAAACACATGAATATAAACGAATATAGTGTATTATATTCGTTTATATAAAAGAAAACACACATAGATCAATAGAAAACAATACTGTTCAAAGGCAAAGACTATTTAATAAGAAACAACAAGCTCAAATATCAAAATTAAAAGTTTTTTTTTAATACAACACTTTGAACAATGAAAAATCGCATAAAAAATAGAAATAACAACAATAAGAGGTTGTATCCTGAGCAGATTGTTCAATAGAGATAAATAATATACAAAAAAACTGTTTTGAAATAACAAAAACAAAACATAACAACAATACTTGGAATGATAATGCACTATGGATAAACTGTATTTGGAATGGATAGTACATAAGAAACAAAACAAAATTACTGTCTTAGATGAAAATAGATCTTTTAAGAATATTTTTTTGTTTTTGTTGCACAAAATTGACCTATAAAAAGACTGAAGTAATTATGGAAGCACTAGAATTCAATGAATGTATTAAATTAGATTGGTTCTGATTTATTCCATGTAAATGTATCAACGAAACGATCAAAAAAACTTTTTACTGGCACTGGATTTTCATTGGGTTTTTCATTGGCTTTCGCATCGGCTTTTTCATCGGTTTTTTCATCTGAAGAAGATTTTACGACTAATGTTTTTTCTGTTGTTGTTAATTCATTTTCATTCTCAGCCGGTTTTACAGCTGTTGTTGCTGATAATACATTTGTATCTAAATTAACCGAATCTTTTTTCTTCAGTGGTTTCGAATCATCAGTAATCGTCTGTTTTTTTTTCTTCAATAACGTTGATGATACAGATGATATTATTGATTGATCATCACTGCTTATACTTGATGATGACCGCTAAAAGCATAATGCGATTGTTGTTAGTTCTATTTTACTTTTGATTGTTATTCATGCGCGTAGTATAATACAATGCATGCAGAAATTAGTGAATAAATAAATATTTATTATAGAAGTGTTTTTGTGTTGAATGACTTCTTAATAATTATTCTCTAATTGAAAAAGAAATATGTTCAAAAATTGGTAGTCATAGATAAAAAATATATCAACTGTATTCGTACTATAGATTTTTTTGTTTCAACATTTATTATTCTTAAGAAAAGATAAAATTTATGTATAGTTTAACTTATTTACTCACTATAATGATAAAATTAGCAGTAAAAACATGCAAGAAGATAATTCTCAATGTTATACAAAGGACAACTTATTTGTTGATAGAGTGTACACACATGGTGTGTAAATGCAGACAAACAAAAGCAGTGATTTAACTAACATAAGAGTCTGACTTTACATCGAAACAAGGCGTGTATATGAGAACACAACAACTAACAACTCTTACCGTCTATATGATGTCGATTTCTATAATTATTGGAGAGAAAGTACAGTTATAGCTGCTGTCAGAAAATACAGGGTGACCCATAAAAAACTTACCCCTTTTTGTAATGGTCTTTTTATAGCCTTAGAATTTTCAATTTTTGATTCGATTCTTTTTGCGATAGAAAGAGCTGAAAAAAAGCTACTCAGTAGAACTGGTTATATTTTTGAAAAGATTCCATCATAAGCAGATGCTAAAAAAGATTTATTAAATATAAAATCTGTGCTGGAACAAAATGAACTTTGCTGTTTTTCAACTTTTTTATAAAAATTCAATAACTCAACGACAAAACACCATTTTGACTATAAATTTTCAGAATGTACTTATAAGTGTTTACAGCTTAAGTAACATATAAATCATTTGGAATTATTGATACTATTATAGAAATATTTATACAACAACAGTATTTCATATTTTGCATAAAGAGATGTTTGGTATGAATTTCGCTATTTTACCACTTGAATTAGCTTTAATCACGATCGATTATATTGAGTAGAGAGAGCTTTTAAATGGCTACAAAAATATGCCTAAATGATTGATAAAATTTGTTTTCTTAATAAAGTATAATAAAGAGGCATATATAACACCGATTACCACTAAGCTTAGAAGATCGTGTGAAAAAAAAATGTTTAAAAAATAACCGAGATATTATGCGGAATTCTTTTCTTCATTAACAAAATATTAGGAACTCAAAAACCACAACAAACTTCAAGCCAACAGCGGTTGTCTTACAGCTCCTTTTTTACTTCCTGGTAAAGATGTGCTATTCCAACATAGATTTTATATTTAATAAATCATTTTTAGCATCTGCTTATGATGAAATCTTTTCAAAAATATAACCAGTTCTACTGAGCAGCTTTTTTTCAGCTCTTTCTATCGCAAAAAGAATCGAATCAAAAATTGAAAATTCTAAGGCTATAGAAAGATCATTACAAAAGGGGTAAGTTTTTTATGGGTCACCCTGTAGAACTAGGCATAAATTTTCTTTATCATTAAACTATTTGTTTTACCTTTACGTCATTTGTCTTTATATCGTCTTGTTGTTGTGATATTGATGGTGAATCGTTGGTTACTTCTTGTAAAAAGTTTGATGGTACCAAACCTTGAACACCGTTCATTTCACCCATAAAATAGCCATCATCCAAAACATTTCCATGCACATAGATAATATCACCGGA